>CAUOFW020001027.1:0-148385 GCA_963454935.2 Ilex paraguariensis | reverse complement strand
GGGCCAATCTACTCCACTCAACTTGGACCGTCCTTCAAGAAGTGGGCATCCCAGTATTTTCAGGATCAAAATTGTGTCAAGTATCCTTTCGTTCGGCAAGGAACCCAACTCGGGGCAATTCTCGATTTCCAGACGCTCAAGAGAGGTGAGGTTTTGAAGCCCCTCAGAGAGAGACTCAAACTTAGGGCAATTGCTGATTTCCAGACGCTCAAGAGAGGTCAGGTTTTGGAGCCCCTTAGAGAGAGACTTAAATTTAGGGCAATCGCTGATTTCCAGATGCTCAAGAGAGGTCAAGTTTTGGGAGCCCCTCAGAGAGAGACTCAAAATTTAGGGCAATTGTTGATTAGCAGACGCTCAAGAGAGGTCAAGTTTCGGAGCCCCTTAGAGAGAGACTTTAGATTCCAGAATTGAAAAATACCAAGGGATTTTAGAGTAGCAGGAAGAAAACACGACTCCGGAAAGGAAAGTAGCTCTGGATATACATTACCCATGGTGAAAAAACTAAGAGAGGAGAGTCTTTGCAGGCCCCACTCTGATAGAGGCTTTAGTTCTCCGTAATTGCAGATACATAGCTCTTCTAGGTTGGGGGGCAAATTCTGGTGAGGAAAGGACTCAAGGCTTTTACAATTACGTATAATGAGTGATTTAAGGAATGTGAAGCTTTGACTCTGGCTAGGAAAGTAAAAGGGATTCTCAAACCCATCAATTTCAATAGTTACTAAGTTGGGAGTGAGCAAACCACCCCCTGAGAGCGAGTAGGGGATTTGATATTTCAACCGGCATCTAAATTCCTGCCTGTATAATTCAAAACTCCCCAAATTGGGCCAATTACTGATTCCAAAGCTTCCTGACATGATGCTCTGTTCGACAGTCTCTTTAACACACTCCAAATTCCCGCAATTCTCAATGTGAACTGACTTAAGCGTGGAGAGAAGAGTGTCTATTGGTAAAGAACTTAGAGAGGAGCAATTATTGAGGGTCAAGTCTTCAAGACGAGGGATGCGGTTAGGGATGGACTCCAGAGAATGACAAAATTTAACAGCAAGACGACTAATCGTGGGCGGGAGACTGTTCTCTGGAAAAGAGACAAACTTCGGGCACCAAAAGATATACAACTCCTCGAAGACGTAAGGCTTTTCAGGTCATCAGGCAATCTCTCCAGATTTTCACAAAAACTTACTGACAAACCGGAAAGGTTTTTTGTGCGAGCCCATCTGCCACGCAAAGCACATCCTACAATTCTAAGACATTGAAGTGACACCAACACATTCATGAACTCCTTCGGCAGATGAGTTAGACCCGACATATTCTCAATTTTCAATGTGGTTAATGAGGGTAATTCGATAAAACTTTTCAACACAGCCTCATCACAATTTTTTATCTCTAACTCGCAAAGAGAGAGAAGTCTTAAAAGTGGAACACTCACCAGTTTAGGACAATTGCATATAATAAGCTCACGAAGGCGAGGAAAAAGTCCTCTAAAGTCAACACCATTCGAACAAGACCATTCCTCCCATTTTGGCATCTCGCCAAACGACAGAATCTCGAGTGATGGAAATGGAATCTCCAAAGTGTTACCCCCACAGTTGAACTCTGCACCCACGCTTCTTACAGAATCCATTTCTTCTATGTACAGTTCTTTGAGGAAGGGTAGCTGGCCAAGTGGTGGTAAAAACTTGCATTTTGTACAACCTCGAAGACTAATATACACTGTTTTAGAGAATGATGGATCCCCAATCCAACTAGGAATGTGATGCCCCTGTAGAACTCAATTTTAAGACTTTTTAGTTTTCTATGCGGCCGTAGCATTTCAAGTACACTAACTTGCAGCCCTTCATTTTGAGAATTTTCACTGTCACTGTTCCATTTAAATTCCAACTCATTAATATCCTGCTTACAACTTAAATTTGTCTCCTCTGCATCCTGCACGTCCATAACATTTTCTAACCCTACAATAGAAAGCATCCCTCTCAGAAGCAATAGGTTGTTCAAATCTCCGAGTCCAAATCCACTATTTTTGCCAATAAGAATCTTTGGTAATGTTTGCAAACATTTTAATCTACCAATCCCTGAGGACATCTCTTCTAATTTTGGAGTATCTCGAATGTCAAGATGGCGCAAGTTCACCAAATTTTCTATGTTGGAGGGTAACTTACAAAGGGCGAGGCAATCTTTTAATAATAATGTTTGTAAATTGTAGAGAGTACTCACTGATTCAGGCAACCTTGTAATCAATGTCTGAGATAAATTCAGGTACCGAAGATGTTTCAAATCCCCCGTCGAGTTGGGTAACTCATTTATTTTGTATCCACACAAAGATAAGACTCTTAAGCACCGCAATTTTGGTAGTAGGTTGACCAAAATATTATTGTTTAAATAGAAGCCTTGCCAACTAGATGACTTATAAATTGGCAGAGGTAAGAAAGTCCGCAAACCCTGAAGTTCATGAAATGCCTTAAATCTTTTATAGACCTCATATTTGTGGCGAATGAATGACGAGTGGCGAGCTTTTTCAGAAATCTTACACCGTTCATTGCCCTTCATATTATCATCCAACCTAAAACATGTTTCTCCAGCAACATATTGAGCTAGATCATTCAAAAGGTCATGCATCACAAATTTTGATTCCGTACCACCTGAACGTTGGAAGAAGGACCTTGATAATAGTTCAATGAAACAGTCGCCACCTAACACTTCCATTTCTTCTGATTGTTGTAGAAATCCTTCCGCCATCCATAACAAAACTAGCTCATCCTTGTCAAATACATAGTCTTTCGGAAATATAGCACAATATGCAAACAATTGCTTCAAGTGAGACGGGAGATGATGATAGCTTAATCTCAGAGCTGGAACGATGCCACTCTTGTGCTCGGATAACTCCCAGATTTTGCTATTCAGTACAGCTTTCCACTCATCTGGGCTATGTATATTACGCAGAAGGCCTCCTAGTGTCTTCGTTGCCAAAGGCAAACATCCACACTTTTTGACTATATCCTTGCCAATTGCTTCCAAATTTGGATGGTCATCAAAATTTTTTGTACACAACGCATGTTGAGCCAACAAAGACAAACAATCGTCTTCTGCCAAAACATTCAGAGGGTAAGAAGGAACAGAACCCATGCAACGTGCAACACCTTCATTTCGAGTCGTAACAATAATTTTACTTCCAGGTAGCCCAACTAGAAAAGGAGCACGAAGGCGATCCCAATCTTCGTATTTCTCGTTCCAAACATCATCCAAAACAATAAGAAATTTTCTTCGAGAAAGTTTCTCTTTGAGACTCACTTGCAACATGTTGAGGTCGTTGAAGTCACACCTTTCATTGGTCACTGCCTGACAAATAATCTTGGTTATCATGAAGACATCGAACTCTTCAGAAACACACACCCATGCTTTCGTATCAAAGAAATCCTTAACCTTCTCATCATTGTAGACAAGTTGAGCAAGAGTGGTCTTGCCCACACCACCCATACCACCTATTGGAATGACGCATGCTTCATCATTACTTGCTTCATCCTTGAGCAACAATTCAAGTATTTCTTGTTTTGCCTTTTCTCGACCGTAAACACGGGGCTCATCGACCAAGGAAGTTGTTGGCAACCTCTCCGTTCCTGACCTTGCTTCTCGAGTAACTCTCAAATCCAGATCATCTTTAAGCTTTACAATATCTTGTAATCTAGAAGTGATCTTCTCAATCTTGGGACCCATCTTTATTTTGAGCGTAACTGATCTAGGGAAATTAGTACAACAAGTAGGGATGAATTTCCGTACCTTATTTGTGGTAGCTGCTTCAGGCTTGGATTTCAATTCATGTGCCAAAGCTTCTGTGGCAATTTCGTCCAGTAGGTCATCCAAATCGTAAGCCAAATCATTGAAACGATTCAGCCACAATTTCACAGCTTTCTCCGTTATTTGCTTAGCCTCTGCATCGCTGAGCACTGCTCGAATTGTCATTAACACTTCGCTCCATTTCTCCAATTGGGTATGAATTCCCTCGCTGCGAGCAAAGTTCAAAAACTCGCGAGAGGTCAATCGCTCAAACAACACAGTTATAAACGCACCCAAAAACACTTCTACCAAAGCCATTGCTTTCGGTTTTGGAGTTGGAAGGAATGTTTTCTGTAAAAAGAAACAGCAGACACAATCGAAGATCTGAGAAAAGTGGGTTTGGTGTTCACGAGGGAGAGAGAGAGAGAGAGAGAGGGCAATGAACAGGGAATTGCTTTGTATTTTCGTGTGTTGAACCAAATGGCCAAAGTGGGTGGAGAACAAGAGGAAGTGGTGGTGATCCCAGAGCATCCACCGGCTTAATTTGTCAAGTTTCGTCTACCAACGGCGAATTTTATTTTGTGCCCAAAAGGTTTCACAATTCTCATTCTGTACTTTTAGGCGCAAGTATTAGACTGGTATAAAGAGGTGCTATTAAAAAAATAGTACGTGAAATCTATCTTATACGTTGTTTATTTGATATTTTATAGTTAGTACTATTTTTCGGATTATAATATCGACCCGTTATGAACAGTAGTCATAATGTCTTATAGAAGGTTTTAATGAATACCACCTAGGGGTGATATTATATTATTGGTATAGGTATTATAAACTAAAAAGACCAAAATGCCCTCCGATACAATTCTCATATAAAAGTCTAGTCGTAATTTTTAATTTTTTAAAGGTTAAAATTATCTTTTATATTGGTTAGCCTGTTAACTTTTTTAAGTAGGTATTACACAGATAATATTTGTGATAAACAAATAAGGAGAAGGATGTGATTATAGTTTAACACCGGGTATAATATACTATTAGATTGGAGTAGAATGAATATAAAACCTTATACCACATAAATTTTATATTCGAAACAAACATGCCCTTAAAGTTTAAATTTTTTATATTGTACCTTTAATGTATTAAAATTATTATAATATGATCATTTTAATAATTTTTTATTAATTTTTTTCATCAGTATCAATAGGTTGACTTTTAACGGAAAAAATAACGACATTTAAGAAAATGATCACATTACAATACTTTTTGATACATTGACAGTGCGGGGTAAAAAATTTTATATTTGAAAGTATAAAATGAGAAATTTAAAATCTTTCATGTGCTAATTAGTTTGGAAATCCGGAAAAAAAAGGTTAATAGGATATTATATTATTTTGATTTCCATTTTATCATTCTGGTAATTAGTCTTTTTTAAGGGCATTACGGGTATCTCAGGTGATTACATTTTAAGGGCATA
Source organism: Ilex paraguariensis (assembly GCA_963454935.2). Classification (NCBI taxonomy): domain Eukaryota; kingdom Viridiplantae; phylum Streptophyta; class Magnoliopsida; order Aquifoliales; family Aquifoliaceae; genus Ilex; species Ilex paraguariensis. Next base: position 143,146 of record CAUOFW020001027.1, on the reverse strand, counting down.
TTTTTTGAAGGGTAAAAAACATAGTTGGTCCATGAATTTTATCTTTAATTTTAATTTGATCTCTAAATTTTAATTGTCTTAATTTAGTCTCTCAAGTATCAATTTTGTTTCAATCAAGACTTTTCGTCCATATCCACCGTTAGATCAACATTGAAATTGATCAAATTGGGCTAGTCTCCAATTGATCTAATGATATAAATTGATGTAATGACTTTATTAAGATAAACTTGATAGTTGAAAGATTAAATTAAATTAATTAAAAATTTAGAGACCAAATTGAAACTAAAGGTGAAGTTTAGGGTCCAACTATGATTTTTACCTTGTGAAGCTGCTTCAGGCTCGGATTTCAATTCATGTGCCAAAGCTTCTATGAAATTAAAAAGGAAATGAGCTGCACTGATAAGCATGGTTGTTTGTTTGTCAATGGACGCATAAAATTATGTGGGCGAAATCATTAATAGTGGTTGAATTAATGATGGGACTAATTAATTTGATAATCGTAAATCATTTGATGTACATAACATTGCTCGTTAATAGACATACAAACACGAGGACTCATTTAATAGACGTATTATGAGAAGATTAAATATTACTCTCTCCGTTCTTAAATATCTGTCGTTTAAGATTTTTGCACAGATTAAAGAAACTATTAAATAGCTGTAATATGAGTAAAAAATAATTATACAAAACCAAAATACTCTTATTCAATATGTATTGGGAAGGAAAAGAATATGAAAGACACTTAACTTCCACCTAATCTAATGTATTGAAAAGTTAAAGGTAAATTTGGAAGAAAAAATATTAATTATACTTTGGTTTCATAAAATGACAGATATTATGGAACACAAAAAATTATATAAAATGACAAATATTTAGGAACGAATAAAGTAAATTGTAATACTTTGTTTAGTAAACAAATTTGATACCGTATTAATTTTAAAAACATATATTAATCGTATACTTATCGTATATTTTTTGTATGATAGATTTGTATTATGAAAATCTTTTAATACCAAGAGAGGTGGTATTATAATTCAACTCAAACGTATTATTCTACACATTTACTATTATAACCCCCAAAGTGATAAAATTAAGTTGTCATCAATGTAACAAACACTGATTAAATGTATTTTTATTAATTCAACATTAATACGATAAAATAATTCTCTAACTAAATAATCGATTGAATTAAATAATTATTATCCAACGTTTATACTGTGTATTATCAAACACTAGATAAAATTAAATATTATTTTAATACCATATTTAATCGTGTCTTTTATCCCTCTGTATTGTATTAAAGTGTATTACCTTATCCAATTCATTCTTTTTTAATACGGCAATCAAACGAACCTGAATAGTATTAAAGTACCACTGAGCAATGTTATAGGGACCTATTTAAAGGAAAAATATTTCATTACAACGGTGATACCACATAATAATATTGATATAGTATTACCAATTAATAATATAAAGACAAATAAATAAATGAATCCCACAAAAATTAATAACCAATCCTCCATATAAGCAAATAACTATTAATTTTTCCTCTATGTAAGCCAATAACACCCAAGTGAGGGTCACCATAAAAATGTGAAAAGGTACACCATAAATTTTGTTTTATTATGGAAAAATTGTGAAAATGTACACCATAAATTACTTATTTGTGTGAAAATACCTTAGTATAAATTTTTTGTATAAATATTTTGTGAACAGATACACTTTGGCTCTATGTAAATATTTTATTTACGTAAAAGCTCTTTTCCTTTATTTGTGGAAAATAAGTTAAGCAGTTAATTGTGAGATTCAATTTCCTATTTTATTGAGACAATTTTCTTATTTTTTTGATTCTATTCTAATGGCTAAGTGATTTTTTTGTTTGGTTTTTTTGAAAAGATGCTTTTAGTTTTAAAAAGACTCCCTATTTTTTTCTCTCTCTATTATGCAATTTTACATTTAAGTCACATTGTGTGATATTTACCTTGTGCAAAACACTGCATATGATGTTTGTTTTATAGTGTGACATTAGAATTACATTTTTTATGCCCACACCATAAAAAACACAATGCATATGATGTGTAGTTGCATTGTGACATTAGATTCACACTGATACTCACCATGTGTTTTTAAATCTTTATGTGAGTCATAGTGTGATACAATCCATATGCAAACTCTGTATATGATGTATATATGTAGTGTAACATTAATGTCACATTTGTGATGCCCACGGTGTGACCCAGAAGCAATGTGACATTGGCGTCACAGTATATGTCACAATTTTTTTTATCACAAAAATATATAAATAGAGAGAAAAAAATAGTCCTTAACTTAGAAAATATTTAAAATTAAAGAATTTTGATTTTGCGTTAGTTTTATTTGGTCACAATTATATATATATATATATATATATATATATATATAGATATAGATATATATATATATTCTAATATAAGAAATCCTAAAATTTTAGAATTTTAGAAAGAATTGGAAAAATTTTCAAATTAATAAATTTAAAATTTATTTAAGTTTTGAATTTAACTATGTATGTGTGTGTGTATATATATATATATGAGATATAAAGAGAGAGAAAGAAAAAAAGTTATAATAAAAGAAAACTCTAAAATTAAGAGTTTTAGTTTTCAAATTAATTAGTTTCCTTATCTAATTTTTCCAATAGTGATGTGATGATGGTTAGGTGTACTTTAGTCCTTCTGCTCCAAAGTGTACTATTTGTCAAATATTTTTAAAATTTATATTTAAAGTCAAATAAGTTATAGAAAGTGTATTAGTTTCCAAAAAATTAATTATGAATTTAATATCAGGTGGATGTCACTTTCAATTCAATAATTACATTGAATTAGTTCCCATTATTTTTTTTTTTTTTGGCCACTTTCAATTCAATAATTACATTGAATTAGTTCCCATTTTTTTTTTATTTTTTTTTTTGGCCATAAAGAAGTACAGGAAAATGAGTGCATGAAATAAATAAAACTAAGGACTAATAGTATCTAGCTAAGGCTATTTCTATATCCATGGACTCATTAGGTTCCAATAGCATTCCCCCAACGATAGAGAAGAAATGATATGCCTGTGGTTATAGAGAAACAGGTTCCAACAATCACGGAGGAATGCGCTCCAACAGTCTAGAGGAGATTCACTCTAACAGCCTACCAATCACCCAAGGAAAAGATCCCGGATGACAAGGAAAGACACGACCATCAGCTTATAAATATTCAAAGCCTTCACCAGAAAAGGCAATCTGTAACACAGTTATTCTTAACAAGCAATAAGATAACTCCCCCTCCCCGAGCAAGAGACTTCACTCGAGTGAATTAGCCAACACAGGCGAACCACTATAAATCGTGCATACCTTTTGTTCATTGACTAGCTTTTTACATGATAATTTACCAAGATCTTATGTCTCAGTTTGAATAACATATGCATACATTTAGATTATGTTTCACTTTTAGTTTATACATCATCAATGTACAACACAGGTGTTATCGAATTTGATTGTTAATAGATCCAAGCTACTCGAGTTTGACTCTAGCTTAGTTCATTATAGGTTCTAACAAATTGTCAATTAACTTGAATTTCTTATGATTTTTAAGCTCTTTTTTTGAAAAAAGTTGAATTAACTAACCTTAGTTCAGATTGATTAGACTCCTCACTTGTCACCAAATAGTTTCAGACTATACACACCTCTCTATACGTTCTCTTAAGTAAATTTTTGGTTATTTAAAATTCTAGGTTTGATTTTATAGGTTATTATATAGATTTGGAGAGATTCTTCATGAGAATTGATATTCTAGGATTGAATAATTTTGAAAAAATTTTGTATGAAATTGATTCATTTCGAGTTTGGTTCGATTGTTTGCAAGCTTCTACCAATTTAGTTTGAGAAAGAATATAAGTTTTGACAGTCAAATTTGAGCTCAGTCAATCACATGCAAATTGAACTTGAGCATATTCAAACTCGAAAAACTCAATTTGATTAAAACTATTATCTTAAAATGATACATCATTGTTTGATAACCACATTTAGATTCTTCTTAATTTCATAATTTAGTTTTTTTTTTAATTACATTCCCACCCCTACTTTGGAAAAATCTCTTAATAGAGCTTTTGTAAAAGCCTTATGTATGAGGACGTCCTCTCTATTATCATTTTTTATTCAATTAAAAAATGATATCAATTCCTTCTGATGAGCCCACCATATTCAACAATTTCAAACAGGACGCGTTTTATGTATCATAGTGAATAATTTACTTACAATACTTGGTTGATATTCATAAAAAATATTTAACGAATTATGAGTTCGATATATCCTATTTAACGTAAAGACGAATATTCTTTGCTCATTGTGATGAAAGAAAAAGGGGTTCTTGCAATTGGTTTGAAGCCAAGCAACCAAATTGGGTCCAAAATAAAAGTTCCCGCACTTTTGTCTTATTGACAATGTTTTTTTTTTTTTTTTTCCGGAAGGTGTCTTATTGACAATGTTACTCATGTCAATTTCAAGAGTAATTGACACGACATTATAATATAAAATAAATTTAATACAATACAAGTATGAAAATAATATAATCTATTAATTCGAATATTAAATGATTTAGTTTAGTATTAAACTTGTGATTAACCTAATTAATTAGTATTATAAGTAGAAAATATGTAAATTTATTATTATTATTTATTTCTTTAATCAAGTATTATATGAATTTATGTAAAACTAGAGAATTTTCCCTTTTTTGCTATCATACAAAGAGAGGTTATTTTCTTTATGGGGACCTACATATAAAGGTTTTGATTGAGAGAATGAACTCTTAGCCTTGGGTTTTTAGTTCATCCGTAAATAGACAAGATAAAAATAACCAATATGTCAATTTAATATCATGATATTTGATATGATTAAATTGGGTTAAATTTTTTTACTATAAAACACAAACTCAAACTGATATAATTTTAATACGACATGACGTTATTAACATCATACACCATAGACTCAACTCAATAATATATAGTCCCCTATGTCAAAAGACTTTTGTACGTAGACAACTGCATTAGAGCTACTCAGTTGAGATGTGGGCATGGAGTAGATAAGGACCTTAAATTCTTGAGGCTCTCTTGGGACAACCATGATGAAACCCAGTCTATACGCAAGAGGGGTGGATCTTTCACTTTGGGTTCAATGTTGTCAACAATTAATAAAAGGGAAAAGATATTAGAGATCAAACTTATCCGACGACAGTTTCAAATAAATTCATTTAACGATCATTAATTTTTGTATTAAAATTATTCATATTTCACCGTATGTATTTTTATATATCGATTAGTTAGGTTCGTCAATAATTTAAGATCCCTATCTGCCCGTGTTAGATGAGTCTCAAAAGACTTTTGTACGTACACAACATCATTAAAGCCACCCAGTAGAGAAGGGCCATGGAGTAGGTTAGGACCTCAAATTATTGAGACTCTTTTCGAGACCGTCGTGTGAAACCCTGTCTATACGCAAGAGGGGTGGATCTTTTCACTTTGGGTTGAATCTTGTCAACAATTAATGAAACGAAAAAGATATAAGAGATTCAACAATATTATGTGCACCAAATCACTTGTAGTCATTGGATCGGTGGGTCTCATCACCGATCCAACAACTGTAATTAATTTAGTGTAAATTTTGGTGCATAAAAAATTACCTTAAGAGATTATATTTAAATCTGGAACGATTTTATCGGAGTAAATCAATAAATCAAAAGAAGAAAGTTTTAGGTAAATGTGACAATCGAGTTGTGTTATGTGTATTCAAGCTGTATCATTAAGTATTAATTAACCTTAATTTAATTCATTTGAACCAATCTTGTAAGATTTATTGACATTAACTCTTTATTTTTATTAGTGTGTTGTCCTTATGTTGACCTCCACAACTTGTGAATCATGATCTGGAAATATGAATTTTGCTTTCTCTCTCTCAACTATTTAAGTGCTAGTATTTTTTCATAAGAGCGGAACGTGAGGGGACAGGATGGGAGGAGTTAGAGATTCAAAATTCATCGCTAGCAATTAAATAGGAGTTTGGTGTTGCCAATTTAATAGTCTATCTAAATCAACGATAAAGACCTAAAATTAATAACTTCTCTTTGTTTCGAGTTTTGTGAGCCAAAACAATTATATCACTATCACCTAATTTAATGATCTTATTAATTTACCTAATTTTTATTGTGACTCTTTGCTAACGACAATAATGAGTTTAATTGTATCAATAAATTAGGTGGAAGTAGCATTCATGACTTCTGATGTAGAGATGGGAGGAGGAAGAAGAAGAGATTTTCAAATTCTTCACTAAAAGAAGTTCTGTACCTTGCTGGCTCTAAATTTAGTTTGTGTCCCAATACTTTTGTCGTGATTTCGTCCAATAGATCATCCAAATCATCGAACACTACTTTAATTTGAATATATTTACATGAATTACTATAGAATTGAAAAAAGGAACCACGAGTTTAACGCATAAAACTTCTACGTTTATAAGTCCAAGTAGAGAGTTTTGAGGTCTAAACAATTGTGTTTAGAAAGACAAAACTGTCCTTAATGACGATCAGTTGTCAAAACTTCCGTGTCGATGAGGTAACTAGAGCTCTATTTCCAATGTATTCTACCAAGTCAACTGGACCCGATAGCATTCCAGCTCTCTTTTTCCAGAAATGTTGACATATTCTTGGGCCAGATGTACTTAATTGTATATTTTCTTTTCTTAATAGCGGCCAATTTCCTACCAAAATAAATTACACCCATATTGTTTTAATCCCTATATGTGCAAATCCTGAGTCATTAACTCAACTTTGCTCGATTAGCCAGTGTAATGTTTTTTATAGGATCATTTCCATGGTTCTTGCTAACAGGCTTAAACTCATTTTGTCCTTAGTAATATCTGAAAATCAATGTGCTTTTGTCCCAAGAAGGCTTATTACTGACAATGTTTTAGTGGCTTTTGAAATAAATCAATTTATCAAGTGCAGGGCATGGTGGAGGTTTAGTGGCTTTTGAAATAAATCAATCAATTTAAAATTAGACATGAGTAAAGCCTATGATCTTGTTGAGTAGCTGTTTCGAAAAAATGATGTTAGCTTTGGTTTTGATCATCGTTGGGTCTATTTGATAATGTAATGTGCTAAAAGAGTATCTTATTCTCTCATACTGAATAATGAACAACTTGGTTTTTTCCATCCCAAGGGATATATGTCAAGGGGACCCCTGATCGCCTTATGTTTTTTTTATGTGCACAAAAGATTTGATTGCTTTTCTTCGAGAGTTAGCGCAATAACTAGTGTTTCAGTGGGCAGAAGGTGATCCCATAGGCTATGAGAAAGCTATTTGCGGATGGTGATCCCATAGACTACGAGAAAGTGGCATAAGATAAGAAGTGGAGAAGTGTCATAAATGAAAAAATTGAAGCTATTGAAATAAACAGAAACATGAGAACTTACCACACTCCCTAGAGGACAAAAAGTCAATGAAAGTGAGTATACAAGATAAAAAAATTCTAAAGCCGAAGTAAAGTTGTACAAAGCAAGATTGGTTGTAAAATGTTATATTCAAAAACCAAGTACCGACTATTGTAAGGTATTTGCCTCCGTTGCTCGTTTGGAAATAATTAGATTGATTATTTTTTTAGCCGCTCTAAATGGTTAGAAAATTCACCAAATGAATAAAATCCATTTTTTTTAATAACTTTCTTGATGAAGATGTGTAAGTTGACCAGCCCTTGCTTTATGTTGTGAAAAGGCAAGAAGAGAAAGTCTTGAAATTAAAGAAAACATTATATGGCTTAAAGCAAGCACCAATGACTTGAAATAATAGACTTGACAAGTATTTTCAAGCAATAATTTCATTAAGTGTCCCCATAAACATGCTCTTTTATGCAAATGTGAACATTAAAATAGTGACATACTCTATACTTGTTTATATGTGGAATTGTGGATGACTTGATTTTCACAAGAAATTGTCTAAGAATATTTGAAGAGTTCAAGAGAGCAATGACTAAAAAATTTGAGATGAGTGACATTGGACTCATGTCATACTAACTTGGCATTGAAATAACACATATGAAGTAAGGTATTTTCATCTTCCAAGAAAGTTATGCTAAGAAAATTGTGGCCAAAAATCAAAATGCAAGATTGTAAGTCAGCAAGTATAACCGTAAAATGTGGAATGAAGTTATTGAAATTGGAAGATAGAGAGAATGTGGATTTTACCAATTTCAAGTGTTTACTTGAAAGTTTGAGGTACTTAACATGTACAATACCGGATATTTTCTTTGGTGTTAGTCTTTTAAGTCTCTATATGGAACTATGGAAGCTCCTATCATGGCTCAATTAAAGGCAGCAAAAAGAATTTTGAGATATATCAAAGGTATACTAGATTATGAATTGTTATATTTTTTTTCTAATGATTCTACCGGAGTTGTAAATGATAGGAAAAGTACGGGTATGTTTATATCATGGTAGATACCGCATTTGCTTGAAGTTGAAAGAAACAACCAAGAACACACACACCACACACCCCTAAGTCATGCCTAGGTACACTCTTTGGAGATTTTTTCCAATTTTCGATTCTTTCCAGTTTATGGTTGAGTACATTTGGGGAGTCTCCTGATTTCAGTGAGTTATTTTTATTTGCCTATGAGGTCCTCTGTTTTTTGCTTAATGGGTTTGCTCTGGTTTGAGACGTATCTTGTGATACATGAGATTTACCAGGAGCTTTTATGTACGATTACACATTGGTGCAAAGCTGGGTAGTTACACCTTGGCTATATTCAAATTTGGGTCTTCTTCTCTGGTTTATATATATTTTTTTTGACGCATGCTAGATGATCGATAAAATGTCAGAGAGAAGAAAAGAAAATCTGGGCCAGTCCTTGGCTGACCTTATAGCAACTATGCTTAGCTGATCGTGTCATCGTTGTTAAGGTCATAACTAGAACTATTTGTTTGTACTTAGGTTGATTGCTTTTTCATGGGAATTATCTGTTTGAATGAGTTTGCTACTTGGTTGTGTTTGTATTCATAGGCTGTTCGTATAGAGTCTGCTACTTGGTTGTCCAAGATTGTCAGGCAACCAATTAACATGTCCAAGATTGCACAGTTATTTTTGGGTTTGTATTCCCCTTTTTGAGTGTCAGTTTTGCTGAACAAAATCCTGGTTAATTCATTTGTGTACCAAATGAAACTGAATTTTGGCTCTTGCTTAAATTGCTTTGGGTTATTCAGATATAACTTAAACTGAATTTGACAAGTTCTGCTGCAATTTTTTCTTAATGCTCATTTCAACTGATGTCAGATGTTGTGCTAACTCAATAAACTTATGATATCTCCATTTTAGAGGTTGAAGAACTGTGACCACAGACAAAGTTGATTTAGATGCTCGAAGCCGAACTGTGATTTTTTCATGAATTTAGAGTTGGCCCCTATTCTTGCAAGGGACATAAGACTTTCATATCAATAAGTTGCTTTCACTACTAATTTGAATCATTTTTCTATTTATGCAAATTGGTACATTGCCATATAGTTAGCAGATTCTCTATAACTAAGTTCTAGTATTGCATTGAGAATGTTTTAATCTAGAGGACCTACAATGATCATATGGGCCTGCTCATAGCTTCCCTTAATCCTTTGATCGTTCATTCTAGCCTCTGATTGAATTATTTTTAATCCACTTTCTTTAGGGTGGTGAAAAGCAAACTCGGTGCCGCATGGACCACATCAAGCTATTTTGGTACTTGATCACCCTTCCTTTCTCTAGCTGTGTGTGTCCACATTGGGCAGCTTCTTGAATATTTGTGGTTATGCCTTTGTACATTTGCTTCTTGCTTTGATGATTGTTTGCATGGTATTGAATTGGTGCAATCACCAATGCTTAACGTTGCCAGTGAAGAATTTTCTCAAAAAGGTGTTATTTTATTTATTTGGTTTCATTTTTGTGATTATGACCAAACAAGCAAAAATAAGATGTGTGCGTTTTATCTTACGGCAGAAATCCAATCTAGATCATGTGTTTGAAATAAATTCTGAGAGAATGTAATTTTTATGGCTTGAATTTTCTTTTAGAAACTGTGGATTTCGTGTTTTGTCTGGACATGGGTTTAAGAATGGCCAAGTGATATGGGTTGTTTTCATGACTTTGTAATGTGGCATTGGAAAATTTTTTGTAATTTGGGTTGCATTTGGTTCGTCATTGTGATTGAGTTGGAAAATCTTGTGCTGGTTATGGATTAAATTGTATTTCCTTATTGGGTTGTGTTAGACCTTGGCAATTTTCTGGTTCCTTTGAAATAGTTCTCCCCTGTAAATTGCATTTCCGTACGTGTTGATTGATTAGTTGTATTGGTTTTTCTTTTGGACCTTAAAGACAGTGTCTTTTAGAACGACATTTGGATTTTAGGCTCCATAATGTTGGCCTAGTATCCTGGTCTAATTGGGGTTCTTTGTGGGACCACGACATGTTTGCAAAACATGCCGCGGGTTTTATTTCAGTTGTTGCTTATAGAATTGGGGGCTTGAATTCTGCTAAATTAGGGTATGCAATAGAGTGGTTCAATTCATTTTGTTATCCCTTTTCAATGAATATCTCCTGAATATTTGCTCCGGTGACAATGAATTTATATGAATTTCACCGAAGGTTAGGTTATTTTGAGTTTCATTTTTAATTTTATTTCTTTCTTTCTTTTTGGGATTTTTGATGTTGCATTCTGGTTCAGTTCAAATGTATAGAAATTGTATGATTCATTTACATACACTATTCTTTACATTAAACATAAGTGTTTAAGTTTTACATATCACATTGGTCTTTTATGTCATATGCATGTTTAGCGGACATGAATTTATTTTTGGCCAAATTTTGTTATTGATTTGATTCTTAAATTAAATTTTTTGAAATTGGTGTTGGTGGTTATGGTTATGTTTGGGATTTAGGATTTGGGGTGTGGTTGTTTTGGTCGGCGTGGGCTAGAAGATGAAAAGTTGGAATGTTCGATGTGGTTAGAGATCCTTTTACTATCTCTAGCACATGGGTCCTGTAATTTTTTTTTTATGTTGTTGACGGTTGTTTGTGAGCACAAAGTCGAGTTGGTAAACTTTTCTCTCTTTCTTCCCCATGCAATGAATAGTTAATTCATGCGATCAGACTTATAGACCAACCTCCAATTGGTGCATATATTCTTTCGGTTGTTTTGTTGTCATGGATTGAATTTGATATAGATTTGAGTTTATGGATTTGTGGGCGAACCCTATTTTTAGAAAAAAAAAATTTGGGTCATGTTTTCGAGTGTAGTTCCCAAATTAATTGGGCTTTTTGTTTACTATCTCTTAACTCTTTATTATCATGTTTGGGGCTACCAAACATATATTTATAGTTTTATTTTAGTCACAGTCCAAATTACCTAAGCTTTGGATGTCATGGAGCAAAGTACAATTTTTTCCATTTAAAATTAGTAGGGGTCCAACAAGTGATTAAACACCATTATTGTGAAGGGGCATTTGTGATGGGTTTGGGTTACAGGGTTATTAGTGTGGTCACTTGAAAGACCGTTTTTAATAAGAAGTGAGGCTCTTTTAAAGATGTGAAAAACCTGGCTTAACATGCGAATATTGAATCTGTTGATTTTGTTGTTGTGACTTTTACGTTTGATTTTAGTTAAAGTAACTTAATATTTGTTGCATAGTTTTGGTATTTAAAGTAATTTAATACTGAATTGGATAACTCTTCGTCAACAACTCTCAATGTGGTACTGTTTTAGGTGGTCGTATTTTTGGAAAAAATTATTTAATTAGTTAAGAATTTGATCATGCATGTGTTTATAGTGACCAATTGACTTTTGGTTCAATGGTACTCTTTACCTTGTGAAGGTTTTGTCTTCTTGAGGTCAAGGGTTCAAGCTCTCTTCCCCCCTAAAAAAAAAAGCTGTTTATAGTGCACAAAATACTATGGGACCGGAGCTTAATTAGGACATGATTTTGAGGGGAAGTAAGCTTCCTTTCAATTCATCTAATTACTGTAACATTGAAAGAAACTATTTGAAGCTTTTTTCTATTTCATTTACATTATGTCCTTCAGTTTTATGAATCTAGACTAAGATTTCTTCAATTGTATATAAAAATGGAGAATTTCTTGTATTATAGTGCCTTCAGGCACGGGTCCGTCGCTAGTATTACTATAGATCACTTCCATCTTGACAAGAGTTGTACACAACATGTAAATTTCTTGGTCACATTGATATCGATGTGAATCGTCCTGAACAGAGTTCTCCATGGAGTTGGAGGATAGTAAACCTCAGCGGTTTCTGTAGTTTTTTCAAAATTGAAAGTTCTACCACTTTTGACACATTACTTGTAATAACAATATGGCCAACCTTGGATCAACATATAGCCAAATCTAAACATGGAAATGTTTTACAATTATAAGCAGACCATGTCTGTACAAAGAAAAAAAGCATATCATAGGGCAATAACATGCAATAAAAAAAAATTCAAAAAGGTTTTGACAGTTAACCTAATAAGTTTTTACATATCACTGGGATATAGAAGTTCATGTCGTCAACTTCATGAACACTTGTGTACAGTGTACTAGAATCCTTCACCCCAATATAGGTAACACTGTATTGGGGTGAAAATAAAACTCCTAATATGTTCAGGTGACCTATAGATAATAAACTCCCATGGAAATCTCAAACATGACCACATTTCGAGAGTGTCGTAGCATGATTTGAGGACTTGGTTGAGGAGGGCAATGATACAAATCATAGAAACAATAACTATATATGTAAATACCTTTTTTTTGTCCATATCTTCCTTTGCCTTCTCTCTCTCTCTCTGTTTTCGTGGGTGTTTTAATTTTCTTAAGTCTTACTCATGTTTGCACATGTTGTAGTCAAGACTGAAGGGAATACAAAAGAACTGGTAAATTTTGTGGCAAAAATTAGGCAAACAAGGCAGAATAAATTGGTAAGTGTTGCATCTCCCTATCTGTAATGCTTTCTTCTGTTACTACTGATAACTTTGATCAATCATAGAGAAGATAAGAGAAAGAAGAAGAAAATATTATTGAGGCACACTTAGTCAAAACTACTTAATAGAAAAAATACATACAAGAAGTCTTTATATAGTCAAAACATAAAAGACAACAAATGACTAAGCTACCCCAAAGTCTAAAAATGCTAACTACTCTAACACCCTCCCTCAAACTCATGATATGGTAAGAGAAAATATCAAGAGTTTGCCAAGAAGAAAACAAAAGCGAGTGATAGTGTGCAACTTTGTGAAGAAATCTGCTAACTACATAGTAGAAGAAAGAAAGGGGAGGGAGATAGTCCCCAACTGAAGATGATGACGCACAAAGTGACAATCAATCTCAATATACTTTGTGCGCTCATGAAAGACTGAGTTATGAGTAATCTGAATAGCGCTGGTATTGTCACAATCCATAGGAGTCGGCGCAGGTAACATGATGCCAAGATCAGCAAGAGTCATCGTAACCAAACTATCTCAGCTACAGTAGATGTCAAAGCACGATATTCAGCTTCAGTAGATGAACGAGAAATAACAGTTTGTTTCTTGCTTTTCCAAGAAATAAGAAAATCATCGAGGAAAATACAAAAATTCGTAGTGGACTTACGGTCCATAGAGTCATCAACCCAGTCAGCATCAAAATAAGCCCTGAGTTCCATAGAGGAAGATGAGGAGAATAACAAACTCTAGTGTAGAGTACCTCGAAGATATCAAAGAATACAAAAAACCGCAGCCCAGTGAACAATGGTGGGTGAGGTAACAAATTGACTAACAACATAGGAGATATCCGGACGAGTGACTATAAGATATACTAAACTCTCAACAATAGCACAATAGAGCATAGGGTCAAACAGGGGAGTACCATCAGAAGAAGTGTAACGAACATTGAGCTCTAAAGGTATTTCAACTGTCAGATTATCTGATAAGCAAGTTCGTTGAATAACATCTGAAGCATACTTGGACTGAGAGAGAAGATATCTTTTAGGAGAGGAAATAGTTTCAATACCCAAGAAATATCTAAGCTGCCCCAAATCTTTCATCTCAAAATGGTCCTGCAACTAGGTTTTCAATAAGCATATTCCAATAGTGTCATCACCCGTAATAATCATATCATCAACATATAGTAAGAGAAAAATAGAACCTAAGGAAGTAGATCGTAAAAAGAGAGTAGAATCATGGTCACTGGTGCAAAAACCCAAGTTCCAAATAATCGAAGAAAATTTGGCAAACCATGCCCTGGGAGTCTGTTTAAGGCCATATAAAGCTCGGTGAAGTCGACATACTTGACCAAGACTATGAGATAATCCAGGAGGAGAAGTCATAAAAACCTCTTCACTTAAATCTCCATGAAGAAATGCATTTTTCACATCCATCTGATACAAATTCCATTGGTAAATGGCAGTAACTGCAATCACGGTGCGAACAGTAGTCATCTTCGCAACAGGGGTAAAAGTCTCATCATAGTTTATCCCATACTCCTAAGCAAAACATTTGGCTACTAATCGAGCTTTATACCGTTCCACAGAACCATCAGATTTTGTTTTTATGTTATAAACCCACCTACAACCAATAGGGCATTTACCAGGTGGTAAAAGACACTAGTTCCCAAGCTCTGGTCTTATGTAAGGCAGACAATTCCTCATTCATAGCTTGTTTCCAAAGTGGATCAAGTAAAGCCTCCCAGTAGGAGGTGGGTTCAGATAAGGAGTAAATAGAAGTAAGGAAAGAACAAAAGTCAGGAGAATAACAAGTGTTACTCTAACCAAACATGTCTGGACATTTTGCGAGAACGCTGAGGATAGTGCAGGGTATGAACCATATTGTCTAAACCTAATTGGGTGGTAGGAGAAGAAAGGGGAGGCACCAGATCTGTAGAAGAGATAATTGGATTCCTGCGAACATATGTATGCACAATAGGGGGACGAGTGATAGGTACATCAGAAACAGTCAAATCACCAACATATGTGTCAGAGGGAACATCATTTGGAAATGGGTCAATATAAATGAGATCAAATTTATGCAAATGTGAAGAACTGGATGGAATAGAAAAGAAGGGAATATGTTCCATGAAAATAATATGACAAGAGGCATAGTATTTGTGTGAAACAGGATCATAACAACAATACCCCTTTTGACCCTCACCATAACCAAGGAAAACACATAAAGCTGAACGAGCAGAGAGCTTAGTACGAAGAACACTAGGAAGAAAAACAAAACAAGTGCATCCAAATACACGCAAAGAGATATAATCAGGTGACTTACCACATAGTTTCTCAAATGGAGAAATTCCAGATGTGATGACAGTGGGAATAGAATTAATCAGATGGACCGCAGTAAGAACTACTTCCCCTTAAACATAACTTAGGACATTTGCTAACAGTAAGAGAAAGCGTGTTGTCTTCATAATATGTCGGTGTTTGTGCTCTTCTACACCATTCTGTTAAGGTGTGTCAGTACAAGAAGATGGTTAAATAGTGTCATCAGATTTTAATAGATCACGAAAAGAATTGAAAGAATATTTTCCTCCTTAGTCACATTGAAAACATTTAATAACAGATGAATATTGAGTACGTATCATAGCATGAAAAACAGTGAACACATAAAAGAATTCAGAACGATATTTCATGTGATAAACCAAACAAAATCTAGTATAATCATCAATGAAAGAGACATAATATTTAGACCCTCATTTTGTGGGAACAGGAGCTGGTCCCCAAATATCAAAATGAATCAGATCAAAAGGTGCAAATGAGCTACTGAAACTTTTATTAAAAGGTAATGCAGTAAATTTAGCTAACTTACATACACTACAACTGGAAATATCATGACACTCTAAATTACTCAAACTACCAATAGAGGCTAAAAATTTTAAACCAAAGTGGGACACATGACCAAGACGAGAATACCACAAATAGAAACTAGATGACTGTGGACTTAAATGAAATGAAGATAAATCAACAGTAAAAGCAACAATATCAAGAATAAGTAACTCGTCTAACACATACAATCCTCTCTTTCTACTGCTTGTCCCAATCAGTTTTTTGGAATGTGGATCCTGTACAATACATCTAGAAGAGGAAAAATGAATTGAAAATCCAGAGTCAAATAGCTGACTAACTGAAAATAAATTCAAGGTAAATTGTGACATATAATAAACATCGGGAAGTGTTAGATGCAGAGAAATTATAGATCCAACACTAGCCAAGGACATTTGTGTACCATTAGCTGTAAGCACAGAAACAGATGGAGGAGAAAAGATAGATGTAAATAAGAAAGAATCACTAGTCATATGATGGGTAACACCTAAGTGAAAGACCCAGGCGGTTCTAGATATACCTGAATGACCCGAAGTGAACGAACCTATAGAAGGTGAGATGGAGAGAGTATTAGGCTGTTGAAGAAGTTTTTGCAATTGATCAGCAATCTTTGTCACTTTTAAACTAATTGACAGATGAGAGCCAGAATTATCACTCGCCATAATTGTCACTAGCAAAAAAAATAACAACAATCAAATCAACTGAACCAATTCCACACCACCAAGCTCAACTGAAGTCCCAACAAGTATAGAAGCCAAACTAACCCAGCAATTACAGCCCAATGGAAAATCAAAGCCCCAGTCGGAGAACAATAGCCCAATCAATCAATCCAACAGCCCAAACAACAAATATCAAACAACCCAATAGTCCAAAGTAAGAAAGAACAAGAAAATTTCAGCTCAACCCAAACTACCTGCAACCTGTCTTGCGAACAAGAGCAATGAGCAGACCCAAAAACATAGGATGCATTGCCCACAATAGACAATCCAAAACTCAGCCAATTAAAAGCCTGGACTAGCAAACCAAAGCCAAAGACTGAACAACAAGGCAACAATGAGAAAACCTGAAGCAAGAGCAAAGATCCAACAAACCCAGCAAACCAACAGCAAAAATCGAGTCCAACAACAACAAAACGAAGCAACAAAGCAATAACCGAAGCCAAAATTCTGCACAAGCTCACAACCAACGAGACCACCAATCATTCACACCTCGCAGCCGACCACACAAAGACACACCCATAACCAACAAACTAGCAATTAACAGATCAAAGAGCAGTAGCAGACATTGATGCCTCTAGTCAGCGACGAAACGACATCAACAACCCAGTGACACTCAACAACAATCAAACCCAGTAGCCTCTTCAACTCAATAGCATTGTGTTGAACCTCCAGTGATCAATTTAATCGATCATCAACAACAGCAACTCAACGATGGCAACCAACAACTCCACCTTGATGACGAACAAGGAGTCAACAATGAGATTTTCTTCCCAACAACTAGGCCTAATGCGTGGCTCTGATACCATGATAACTTTGATTAATCATAGAGAAGATAAGAGAAAGAAGATGAGAATATTATTGAGTCACACTTAGCTAGAGCTACTTAATAAAAAAAATATATACAAGTCGTCTTTATATAGTAGGGTAACATAAAAGAGAATAAATGACTAAGCTACCTCTAAGTCTATAAATACTAACTACTCTAACAAGTACTTCAATGAATTGCAAAAGTATCTTTAATATGGTCTCTTATATCCATTGTTGGACTCAAAACTCGAGTGATTCTTTAATTTGCTCATATTCGCTCGAGGGAAATTAATTCAATTGTCAGTAGGTACTATATATAATAATAAATCTATAATAAAATAACTAGGTGTTTGAAATTTTATACATACATATTTTTTCCCTGAGAACCATCAGATCCAATCTTTTATAACCGTCACTCACTGTCAGAGGCATGTTGCCTCACTGTCGTCCCTTCACGCCCTCCCTTCCCTCTCTCTCTCTCTCTCAACACAGAACACTCTGTGCTACACATTTTCCAGCGACACCACAATCGCCAACGGCACCGCCACAGCCAGGTATCCCTCTTCTTTTTTTCTCTCTCCCTTCACACACACACATAGATAGCCCCCCATCCCAAGCTCTCCAATTTTTGCACAACCCCCCACCCCTACTCCCTCTGCGTAACCCACCCCTACCAGCTGTTTCTCTCTCTATCACACACCCCCTATTTTTCTCTTTCTCTCTCACACAAAATTAACAACCCCCCCCCCCCCCAAGTCTCCCCTTTCTGTGAAAATCCCTCCACCCTCTACTTCTCTCTCTTTCTCTCTCTCTCTCACACACACACACTCTTAACAAACCCCCCAGATCTCCCCCTTCTACACAAACCCCCTACTCCCACCCAAAATACACATCCCCTCCTCTCAGCTATACATTCACACCACACAGACAGAACACACGCATACAGAACACTCAATTTTTTAGATTGTTGAAATTTTGTATTAGTTTATGGATGGTGAATTTTATGAAATTTATTGTCAATTGAAGTGTTAGTTGAAATTTGGGTATTGTTGTATGAAATTGATGGTGGAATATAATAAGTTTTGTTTGTTTGGATTTATTGTCAATTGTATGAGTTTTTATGTTTTTTTTTTATTTTGAATTCAATAGATATTTGATTGGTTTATAGGCTGATGCTAGGTGATTGGATGCAATTATGGTGTTGGGTAGTTGTGTCATTTTGTTGGTGGTGATGGTGTTAAACGTAACAGGTGAACCTTTAAATTCTTTGTGAATTGAACATACCTATATCATTTACGAGCCTTGAAATTATTTGTGAATTGAATTCATTTTGTTTTCTTTTTAGAAACTTTCTTGATTTTTTTGTCATTGGTGGCTTAAACTTGAACTTCACTGCCTCTTTTGCCTTGGGTCATTCTTTGTGTTACTATTCAATCTAGCGGGTGACAAATATTTTGATAACCCTTCTGGCACGGGTTATCATAATATTGTTATATGTTTCTGAATATGGTTTCATATGTGGTTATATATACATGTGCACCTTATATAAATTTCTGTTATGTATGAGTTTCCATACACTGTCGTATTGCTCTTGAAATTCTATTTACTTCAACATTTGTATTTTACTTATTGTCTAACACACTCCCTGTTATGAATTACTGTCAAACTTTCTTGGTTTTTTGTTTTTTGTATTCTACTTATCACTTTTTCGGTACTTTAAGAATTTTGAAGAAGGGTTATAAGTTACTCATTAAATTCCCTCTTTTGTTTTAAATTTTTGAAGAAGAATTTTGTTTCATATGAAATTGGATGTTGACTTGATTGTTGGGTGTTATGAAAGAGGGTTTTGGTGATTACTGTGATGAAATTGGAAGTTGGGTTTATGAAATTTGTAGGTTAATTGAGTTTTTTTTAAAAAGTATTGATTTTTATTAAAATTGGTGTTAATTATATTTAATTTATGAAATTAAATATGAAACCCTCCAAGGCTCCGCTTCTGCGCAGACCCCCTTCACCCTCTATGCAAGCGAAACCCCCCCCCCCCCACCAAAAAAAAAAAAAAAAAAAAAAGCTCCCCTTCTATGTAGGCCCCCTCCCCCCTCTTCCATTCCTGCGCAACCCACCCCCACACACACATACCCATTAGACATACACACACATAAAACAATCGCACAGAACACACTCACACACCCTTTCCTTCACCCCACACACTCTCTTGAATTTTGTTCAATTTGGATTTTTTGGACTTGGTTTGATTAGGTTCACTTTGAATTTGGTTTGATTAGGTTCAATTTGAATGTGGTCTGACTAAGTTCAATTTGAATTTAAATTCGAATTTTATGTTTACCTTGATTTTTTTTTAAATATTTCTACCAAATCTATTATGATATGTGTATACGTTATTTTTTGGGATTATTGGAATTAGTATTTGATTGGAACTAACTATTGGAATTAGGATTATGGGATTATTGGAATTAGGATTATGAGATTATTGGAATAGTATTTGAGAGTAATTGGAACTAAATATTGGAATTAGGATTACTCCTTAAAACTTTTTTTGGAGTAGCTGGGAATTATGTGCTTCAATTGAGATTGAGAGTAATTGGAGATATGGGAATTATATACTTAAATTGAGATTGGAATTAGGATTATGGGATTTTTTTTCTTGAATAGGGAATTTTATGCTTGAGTGGAAATTATAATTTTGTGCTTGAATTGATTGTTGTTCCATTGGTACCATTGTGGTTACCTATCTCTTGGCTTACGAGTTGTGCTTATTCAATTTGTTGTTTTATTATCATTCCTTTGTCTTTGTTTGTGTGAAATTTAGAATTTTGACACTTTAGTTTGTGTAAAATTTAGAATTTTGACATATTGAAATTTAGAACTTATGTTAGTTGGTATTGTCATAGACCAATAAGGGGTTCTCTGTCATTGTCTTACTACCAAGGTTGTGCTTCTTTATTTTGGCCATTTGATTTCATGCTTATATGATGATCGACACAGTACGAATATTCGTATTTGTTGAGTTCTCATAATTGCCCATTGTTTGCTATATACTTAGTGAACAAATATGTCATGCTAGATATCATTAGTTATGGTTTTTTTTAATTCCTCTGTTTGTACACTGAACCCAATGCTTATTTCCTTTTTTTTTTTTGGGATAACCTTGCATTGCATGGAATGAATGCTTATGGAAGTGTTGATTTGATGTTAATTATTGTTTTTCGTTACAGGTTCGAAGTTTTGGGTTTCAATATGTTTGGTGGAATAAAGAAACTGTCATGTGACCTTACTCCTTAAGCTTGAGAGGCCTTTGACTTCATCTCCAACAAGATTATCCAAGCCAAACTCAACTTTCGTACGGGTTATGCATGGGTGACTGGCATTATTAACACTTGCGAGTTGAATATATTTTGTTGTGAATTAATTTCCATATTAACATGAATCAAAATTTAAGTTATGAAAAAATTCCATTATTGACCAATTGAGTTTCGAGTAATTTTTTTGTTGAAGTATAATTGTAGGTTTTCCTAAATGTTGAATTAATTTGAATTGACATATAATTCACGGGATGCCTTTTTTTTATTAGTTAGAATGTCATATACTTGAATGATATATGCATTGATCTAATAAGTGGTGTTTATAATTGGTGCAATGAAATGCTGGTTAATTTATGGGAGTTGCATTCAGTTCTTATGTTATATGCTAGAGTGTTGGTATCACCAATGGGTGTTAGCATGTGGTGTAGGTTGGATTGTTTCAATTATGGTGAAGGGTGTAAGGTTTTTATTATGGTTGAAGGGACTATGGTGTTTATGGTTTGTAATTTTAGAAAGTGAGATAGTGATGGGTTAAAAATGAGTTTCTTTGGTATATAGTTGGTTGCTAAACAATCTCCCTTTATCTCTCTCATGTCTTTGGTCATGATTGGGTTGCACCTGGCAAGTGATTAAAATGATTGGTTTGATTACCAGTGTGGTAGCAAGATTATGTGTAAATTCATTTAAAATTTCCTCAATTCCTTACTCCCATATTGATTAACTATGAGCATGTGCTCCTGTCATTTCATTCCTTGCGTGGTTAATTTATTCACGTTGTGTATGAAATGTTTTTTTTTTTTGTTTTAATGGATGGAGAACTAAAACTTATTCTTTCTCTTCATAGGTTTTAAGTTTCCCAGGTAACTGTTTTCTCTTTGCTAAATATTTTATCACATAAGAATTATTTCTCTTCATAGGTTCTAGAGCTTAAACTAACAGTAGAGAATTATATTTGTTTGTCGCATAAGGAGGGTATTTATCTAACTTTTTTTAAACTTGCTTAAACTATGTGATACTTTTCTTTCTATGAAATTGTTACCTATTTTGTGCTAAGTAGTTTCAGTGAATTGGAGGCTTAGATGATTCCTTGAATAATGAATGATGACATCTAGAGTATTTTAAAATTTAGAGTTTGATTTGTAGGATTAGTACTTTAGTGCTTTGGACTTAATTATTTAGTTTAGGAATAATTTCCTAAAATAATAAAGTCGTAATATTATTACTTTTATTGTTCTAGAATCCTATGAACACTACTTTTGTTTTCACCTATCGCTTATAATTCTACTGTGAATTTTTTTTTAGTTCCTTTGATTTTGTTGAATTATAGTCCTTTTATTTTTGTATTTTTGATTTAGTGGTTGGTATGACAGAATAACTAGAAAAACCAAGATTTGAAAAACTGATAACTTTATTATTGATTCTTTTTGAATCTATAATATAAAATAAGACATGTTTTAATAAGCTCATCTGACGGTCTCAAATAGACTCATCTAATAGGCATCAACATCCCTCTCAAAACCATTTATACTGCACGTCTTCATGCACGGATTATTCCTAGTGTTTTTATATGAAACAAATGAGCTTAGGAGTTTGTTAAATATAGTAGATGGTGAAATCCTGATGTGAATGTTTCAGTTGATCTTTGTTGAATGTACTCTTGAATGCACAAGTAATATGATACTTTTAGCTTGTCACAATATTTATCTCCAAGCACGATGCATTCAGATAACAGAACAATTCATTGTGCATGCAGTTGAGGCCATTGCTATAAATATTAATGGGCTCTCCTTCATGAAAATCCGGGCTTCATGATAAACGTTTGGTGTAGCGGAATGTATAACACAGATGTAAAAGGACCTAGGAGAAAGAGAGTCAGAGAAGACAAGGATTCAGAACTTGCTTTGATGTTGTGAATGAACAGGAATCTGTCAGGCTCTTTGTGAAGTAATGCAGTGTTAACTGCAAACGTATACCTTTCGGCTACCAGGGAGGATGGTAGTGAAGCTAGTAACTTGGGGGTACATGAAAATTCACTCCTTTAGACATGAAAATTCAAGTACATTCAAAGATGCCCATTAAGTAAAAAAATTATATCAGGGGAAATGAGATCTCTAAGAACATTTAGTCACACCTTAAATTAAAGTTGTCTCATAATATATCCTTCTAATCGTAAAATCAAATTTAGAATTATCTCATCATATATTCCTCTACATCTAAAATCAAATTCTGCTTAGACTTATGTCTATATAACTCAAAAGCAAAAAGTGGTAACATCTGATATCTTTTGTCACGCTCCATCCCGGTCTCCCAAGAATAAGATGTGACTAGGTTTTTGATACACCTGTTTATAATTATTATAATTTGGACTAATCAAACATTAAATAATCTCACATGTACAACAACACCATCCATCACCTTAGTCATTAAGCATGATGAAAAAACTTGTCTTATAACTTGTACCATATATAAAACACCTGTACCAATTGTTTGTTTTCCAAGTTATAGACATATACAAAATCCTACACCCATATAACATACATCACAAAGTATGCTTGTTGAGTCTATTTACTAACATATATTAACAACATGTCATAATAATCTCTCACAAATATAATACACAATCCAGCAATTAATCATACTGACACTCAACCTGAATGATATCACATTAACGTTGTACAAGACTCAATCAACTGGACAGTGGACTGGTCTGCATCTTCCTTTGTAGTACCTGAAAAAGAAAAGCTATAGGGGTGTGAGCTAATGTGATGCCCCAAAAACCGGGGGTCCTTAATTTAACAAAATTCGGGCAAAGTCTCATTTGTACAGAGAGCTCTACCCAAAACACAACTTGTTCACTATACAATCACACGACTCATCCGAGGTCTAATATACAACATTGACTACACCGGGTCTATTTAAAAATAAACATCGACCACACTGGGTCTATTTAAAAGTAAACATAGACCACACCGGGTCTATTTAAAAGTAAACATCAATCACACCGGATCTATTTAAAAGTAAACATATAATAGCATGAAAAATTTTATTAAAATAGTCTGAAAACAAAACTTAGTAAATGTTTTGCAAAAACATGATTTTTCACAATAATATTATATATATATAAGTTCCATTGCAAGTAATTCCATATAATTACATGTCCAAAAACAAAATTTTACAAAAACTTCCAAAACAAAAGCCACATTCCGGCTTTCTTCATCCATGGGGCTCAGATTGGGAGCCTTCCACCGGTGTGTATCCCGCACCTGAATATTTCCCGTATAGGATGAGCTAACACCCAACAAAATTATTCCTACAGAGGCTACTCCCCACCTAAATACATATGCAATGTTTACATTTAACATTCATACCAAACAACATTCCAAACAAAGTATAAAATTTTATGTTGGAATTTCACCATGTCATGCCATGGAATGAGATGAGACTCACTCACGCACATCCACCCGAGCCCTCACTGACTCCCATCACACAATTCAATGCACGTGTAAAACTTTTATCATTGATGAAATACATCAAATGATCATTTTTGAAATACAAACCATGTGTTTATAAAACCAATTCATTTTTGGATGTTTTCCTTCAAATGAATACTTTATATTACGAAATCATGTATCTTTGTTGGGTATCGGATTTCTGAATCACACCGATTGGCTCTGCACGCTATTACACTTTTTTGGAATTTTATCTCAGGAAAGTGTATGAACCAAATAGTCGGGTTTTTCACCCGCGGGAGTGTCTAACTCTTCTTGCTATACCCGACACAAGTTTTTCTTATGCAACCATATGACTCCATTGGATCTTCGATCCCACATTTTTGAGTCCACATATCAATCACCAAGAATGGTGTTTGATTATACTATGCATACACACCCGCACTTATGCCTAAGCTCATGAATGTGATGTCAACCTCATGCCCAAAATACAAGGATGTAAAATTAGCAATTTCAATAATCATGACATATCCATGTGTAATGAATGTCATATGGATTATGTTTTTTTTTTTTTTTATCACATTTCAACACTTACATTTCCAATGTAAATCATCTCATAAGCATATGATTTCAACATACCACAACATCCAAGCATGTTGTTTCAATTTCATCAAAATGACACTTCAATCATTTAAGACATTTATCAAATATCCATACAAGGCATAATTCATATAGAAACATAACATACCCACATAATAGCCCCAAAATAGGCCGCATAACAACCCCAAAATAACCCATATAGCAGCCTCAAAATAGGCCGCATAACAGCCCATAAAACAGTCCACAAAATATCCCATAAAACAGTCCACAAAATAGCCCATAAAACAACCCCTTATGAACATTCTTGGTTAGAAATGAACCGGAGTAGGAGAGAACTCTATCTCTTGAAGCGTAAATCGAAGGCTAGAACTTCAAGAACACCAACCAAAATCTCCAAAACTTGATTTTTTCAAAATCTCCCTTTTGGATCTTCGGTGAAATCTTTCGTTTTTGGTGTGATTGTGTAACTCTCATCGATGTGATCGACTTTAACTCTTGGTTCGACGGATTCCGACCGACGAAACTCTGAAAATCGACGAGAGAAAATTTGTTTTCTCTCTTTTCTCTCCCTCTTTCTCCCACACGTTTAAGGGCTGAATTGTACAGATATTTCTGCTGAAATATTTGATTTTTAACTCTATTTATAATTTTAAAGACTTGGCTCACATCGAGCCACATGCCCCCACTTGTTCAGGTCCGTTTTTCGTCTCAAACCGATTCATTACATCCTGGTTTAAGTTCAAATTAATTTTATTTGAACTTTAATCCAATTCTAAGGAAATTTTATAAAACTCGTTTTTGTGGATGTTCGTGAGGTCATTCGTCACCTAGTTGTCTCGTAAAATGTGCAAAATTCGACGAAAATGGACATGGTGGCTCAATTTTGCGATACGATTCCAACGGTGAGGTCCGTTACATCATCCGAGCTCTAGAACAAAACTGATTTTAAACCCGCATTATAGTGACAAATTACTAATTTACCCTTTTTTCGAAAAAGTTCAAATTTTACCGGGTTTTACAGCTAAACCACGCGCTCAATGAGTACAAATGATATATATGAAATGGAAATGATAGTAATACACTGAAGTAGATAGATACAATGCAAATACACGTATCAAACAACAACATCAATCTAATTCCAAAAAATTTACAAGTCACATCACATTCATACTACTCCTCATCAAGTAATCGATCTCATATGGATCTGTGTCTCCCGAATCTCCCGAGAACACCACAGTGCAAGCATACCACTGCACGCCCAGTGATCAGGCATCGACGCCACTGTCTCAAACAGTGCGCCACATTCTACAATACATAGTACAAAGTATCATTTAATCACATAAACACATAACACCTAATCTTGGAGAATTGCTATGAAATTCTATCATTTACTATCATCTTATAATAGCATTTACAAAACATATAAAGATATACACCCATCTCAGATATACAAATCTACAGCCCTTCGGTCCTATCGGTAAATCCTTTCGGTGTCAACGTATCTGTTCCAATACTAACTGTCTCACTCATTTCACCTAACACATTTGTAATTACAATATCAATATGTTTATTACATTTAATAGCTAATCATGCACTAATGCATGCAAAATGATGTACCCCAAAGTACCCCCGATAACTCCGGTTACCCTCACTATCCAGTCACACACTAACACTTTTGTTCTAGAGATCAGATTTTCTTCCCAAATTTTCAAAATCGCTCACATTAATCACAATTAGGATTAAATAGGTCAAACACATTAACCGGAGCCCATTTTCTCACATTTTGACCCTGAATCTTAAAAACTGCATTTCCGACATTTCATACATTTTGCACTGAATATTATATTCATTTGCATTTGAAAGTCACATTATCACATCAAGCATCATTAAAAAATGTTGCATGCAAAATTTTATATCATTTGGATTAAAATTGACACATGTGATTATACTATTTAGAAATCAAAGTTTCGGCGTTACCGACACCCATTTCCCATTTCTATCGCCCTTTTTATTTAAAACCATCATATTTAATCTCACACGCACATTTAATCATGTAATTTCAGCCTTTTATTGAACCCTTTAACCTCTCCATTTTACACCCATAATTTCGATTCCATCCTAACCCTTGAAAACATACCGAACATCTCAAATTGCCATTTTCTACATTTTTCTCACATTTAGTTTAATACCCATTTGGAACCCTTACTTAGCAGCCCCTTAAGTATACTAAATACACTTAATTATACTCTCAAAAAATCTGTTTTGATCTTAAAATAAAACAACTCATTAATTTAACACAAAACAACCCACTAATTTATGTTTAATACACTTAATTTAAACTCACAAAAATATGTTTTGAAATTAAACTAAAACAGTCCGTTAAAATTAACCAAAACAATCCATTGATTAAATTAACATAGCCACTAATTTAAAACATGTTAAAATAGTCTACACATATACAAATATATATATACTAAAATTAATTACAACTCATGCTTAAATTAAGTCCTACATACCTTCCTTGCTCATGGCTCAAAAAACCCACACTTTTTTTTTTTTTCCCTTGCTCTCTTGCTCACGTCACTCACGGTTTCAACCAAGAAACCAGACACACACACCCACTAAAACATATATTAAACACACACACACACCTTTTTATATTTTACTTCACACACACACCTTTTTATATTTTACCTCCCCTCAAGTTTTTAAATAATTTCAAAATTGACCTTCTAAGTATTTTCACACATGAAATTCTATAAATAAGTCTCATCAATACATCACTAACGGGATCCACATATCTAATGCATGTTCACACACATCATGACTATGGAAGATTTAATTTAATTAACCTTTTAATAATTTCACATAATTATAATTTAACCCATAAAATTATGCTAATACGCATGCAATTGTGTGATTGGGTCTCACACCTTTCATAAAACTGTAGGCACCCTTCCACCCTGACAATCTATCAAAAGCTTTTATTTGGAATGTATGAATTAGTGTAGAAAGAAAAATAAAAATACCAATCACTCCACCAAGTCACCAATCCAATTCAAAAATTAGAAATTAAACTCGATATGTTTTCAATTCTTTTTTCAAGAAGTTCAATCTAAAGCAGTGAAAGAACCAAAAAAAACCAACTCAATAAGAGTCATTTATTTCTAAATACATTATCATGAAAATATAATTTCTCGACTCTACACTAAATAAAAATGCAAAATGGTAGAATTAAGACATGGGAATCCAATATTGTTGCAAAGAGCCAATAAAATTGACTCAAAGAATATCGAACCAACAATTTAACTTTGTAGGAGAGATTTAATGAAAACAAGTGTTGAAAAACAACTAAGAATGAATCAAAGTACCCTTTTAAAATTAGCCAAAAAAGTGAGGAATAATTGATCGTCTGTGCAATTCGACTTCTACCACTGACATCAATTTTGTATGTGGTAACTTCTAAATTGGAGAAATCAGAAGTTGATTGAATTAGCACAACTTGCGATATTAGTTATAGCAAGCATAAAAGAATACCACCACTCCTTTCGCAAGAGCCACAACATATAACCATCAGAATCCCACCACTATTCAACCCAATAACACAACATCATTATAAATTAAAGCACCAAATTTTTGCCCAATTCAACTAAAAAGTGTCAAATTTTAAAATCAATAACCTACACCACACTTGTATGGTTGTGGCAAGTAAATGGATGACACCCAAATTTCAAATTCAAAATGTGTAGACACTACCAGACATATTAAGATTCTTATAAATTACAATCATTTGACTGAACTGCATAAAAAACTATGTAACAATATAATTGATTGCATCCCAATATGGATGAAGTCGTGCTCAAGTTCAAATGCTATCCAGCTGTACAATTTACAACTTCAACAAAAGGCAAAAATATAAAATTGGAAGAATCATTAACCACAAAAGATTCTCTCCCTCAATATTTTCCATGTGAACGACCAATCTATCATGTTGTCAACAAAAATTAAAAAAAATCAGAGTGATTTTATAGAGGAAGTGTGGTGTTTCTTTCATATTTTTAGTTCAATATGCTACCTCTCTTTACTGGAATCAGCAAGTTAAAGTATTGGTAATCAAGGAATTAAATGCAAAGTTACGAAAAGGGCAAAAAAGGAAGTGCAGAAAAAATATTTTTTCTTTTGTACTGCAATCAAAAACATTTCCAAGATGTCTTTTAGGAAGGTAACCATTTGCCAAATCAAGTCTAGAACAGAAAAACTAAAGGTCACTCCAAATCCTCTCCACCTTTGAAGAGAGTCGAACCCAAATATTGTCAAACATTTGCACAAACTTCAATTAGGAATTTAAACAAACACTTGATGGGTCATTGTGTGGTGGTGTGGGTTTGATGAAGGGGGGTGGGTTTATGGTGGTCGCCAGGGAAGATGAGGAAGCAGGTGCTGGGACATGGGGTTATGGGGTGGGGTGTGTGTTCTGTGTGGGTTTGGGTGTTTTGTGTGCTGTGTTGTGTGTGTGTGTGTGTGTGTGTGCGTGTGTATAGGGAATAGGTTGCGCAGAGGGGGGAGGGGTTAGGATTCATAGAAGGGGAAGTTTGGGAGCTGTTATCTGCGTGTGTGTGAAGAGAGAGTGAAAAAGAGAAGAGGGATACCTGGGAGAAGAGGAAGTTGTGGCTCTAGCTCCGGCGTGGTAGCTATGGCAGTGCCTCTGCCTCTGGAGATGGTGAGAGAGAGAGAGAGAGTAAAGGAGTAAGGATTTTTTTTTAAAAAAAAAGAAAAGGTAAGTGGCAGATAGAATTTGACAGAAATTGATGGATGACATTAGGATGATAGGATGGATTTAGGGGGAATATGTGTGTAGTATAATCAAGTACACCCCATAATAGATTAAGGAAGATCAACCACTTGAGATCTTACAATATTAAATTATTCTACACCACATTAGTTGTTTCTCATTTTTTTTTAAATTATTTACACATTTATTATCTCTTTCAATGACAATGAATAAATAATAGTTCCAAAGATCATAAAAAATAAAATAAAATTGTGGAGTTACTCAATAGCTAAACAAGGCACTGTAAAATTACAATCTTCATACTATTGAAGTATTACAAGAAGAAGTTGGCAACTTACCACAAAGCAAAACAAATCAAGTTGGCAGTTACATGCCCCTGTATAATTACAAAGAGGAATATATAGCACTCTAGACAATAGTATCACACAGGAGAATAGAAAAAACAATGACAAGCAAACATTTAACAAGAACTTTTCAAATCGAACTCACCGGTGGTTGGCATTTAAGAAAGTTGCCACTTCCAACATGCTTCATCACTATCTGTAAACACCAATACAAATAAGGAATTTAGCGGCATACTGAATGATAGTTGCTCACATTTCAAAATAAGTATTTAGTTTATTTTCAATTGGATAGATTACACTTGTAAATTAGGACCCTAGTTTCACATTGTCTCTTCTACTATAAATTTTTTTCACATTGAACCTTTAATTCCTTCCATTTCAGAAGGAAAAAACAAACCTTTAATTGCTTGAATTTGTTTCACATAGTCCCAAAGCCAAAGGTTCGTTTTGTTTCAGATGGAAAATGCATACAAGCCAATGAATTTTGTAGCAATGTGTAACTACTAATTAACAGTAGGTAGGGAGAAAGGGGGTGGCAATAAAGGGTCATGCAATTTAGTCATTTTCCATTCATAAGTTAACCGTCACTGGGGTTTGGGGCTATGTGAAACCAATTAATATGGGGTAATATGAAAAAATTGATTATAGAGGGGGCAACTGAGATTTGGGCAATAGTCTTGGTGCTAAGTGTAAGTTTCCTTTTTCTCTTTATAAACTTAAATCTGATTAAAACAGAGGGGGAACTATAGTTTGCACCCCAAACAATTTAAGATTTCTCATTTTGCACACTAAAAGATTAAATTTTTTATATTATCACATCAAACATTAATTTTCTCATATTACACTCTTAATGTATTAAAACTATTGTAACGTGATCTTTTTGTTAGCTTCCGTTGCTTATTATGTCAAAAATCACCACATTAAAATTGACGGAATTAGTAACAAAAGCTAACGAAAAAGATAATATTACAACACTTTTAATATATTCTAGGTGTAATGTGAAAAATATAATTTTTGAGAGTACAAAGTAAAAGTTTTTAAATCTTTCAGGGTATAAAGTGAAATTCACCATAAAACAAATTGAAAACCGAGCCAAGCAGATTAAAAGGAAAGAAATGCAACGTGAAAGGAACCTGCGATAACGAATGTGAACGTTGGGGATGTGAGCAATCTTGGGCCAATCTACTCCATTCTCCTTGGAATACCGTCCTTCAAGAAGTGGGCATCCCTGTATGTGCAGGATCAAAAGCGTGTCAAGTATCATTTCGTTCGGCAAGGAACCCAACTCGGGGCAATTCTCGATTTCCAGATGCTCAAGAGAGGTTAGGTTTTGAAGCCCCTCAGAGAAAGACTCAAACTTGGGGCAATTGTTGATTTGCAGACGCTCAAGAGAGGTCAAGTTTCGAAGCCCCTTAGAGAGAGACTTTAGATTCCAAAATCGAAAAATATGAAGGGATTTTAGAGTAGCGGGAAGAAAACACGACTCAGGAAAGGAAAGTAGCTGTGGATATACACGAGCCATGGTGAAACTCCCAAGAGAGAAGAGTCTTTGCAGGCCCCACTCTGATAGAGGCTTTAGTTCTCCGTAATTGCAGATACATAGCTCTTCTAGGTTGGGGGGCAAATTCTGGTCAGGAAAGGACCCAAGACTTTTACAATTACTTATAGTGAGTGATTTAAGGAAAGTGAAGCTTTGACTCTGGCTAGGAAAGTAAAAGGGATTTTCAAACCAATCAATTTGAAAACTTACTAAGTTGGGAGTGAGCAAACCACTCCCTGAGAGTGAGTGGGGGATTTGATATTTCAACCGACATCCAAATTCTTGTCTGTATACGACAAAACGCTCCAAATTGGGCCAATTACTGATCCCAAAGTTTCTTGACATGATGCTCTGTTCGACAGTCACTTTAAAACACTCCAAATTCCCGCAATTCTCAATGTAAACTGACTTAAGCTTGGAGAGAAGAGTGTCTATTGGGAAAGAACTTAGAGAGGAGCAATTATTGAGGGTCAAGTGTTCAAGACGAGCGATGCAATTAGGGATGGACTCCAGAGAATCACATTCTTGAACATCAAGACGACTAATCGTGGGAGGGAGACTGTCCTCAGGAAAAGAGACAAACTTTGGGCAATAATGGATGTACACCTCCTGGAGAGATGTAAGGTTTTTCAGGTCATAAGGCAATCTCTCCAGATTTTCACAAAATCTTACAAACAAGTTGCAAAGGTTTTGTGGTGCAAGCCCATTCTGCCACAAAGTCACCAACAGGGGACATTCTGCAATTGCAAGATCTTTAAGTGACACCAACACATTCATGAACTCCTTCGGCAGATGAGTTAGACCCGGCATATTCTCAATATTCAATGTGGTTAATAAGGGTAATTCGGTAAAACTTTTCAACACAGCCTCATCACAATTTGTTATCTCTAAATTGCCAAGAGAGAGAAGTCTTAAAAGTGGAACACTCACCAATTTAGGACAATTGCGTATAATAAGCCGACAAAGGCGAGGGAAAAGTCCTTTAAAATCAACACCATAAGAAAAAGACCATTCTTCCCATTTTGGCATCTCGCCAAACGACAGAATCTCAAGTGATGGAAATGGAATCTCCGAAGTGCTACCACCGTAATAGAACTCTGCACCCACGCTTTTCACAGCATGCATGTCTCCTATGTATAGTTCTTTGAGCAAGGGTAGCTGGCCAAGGGGTGGTAAAAACTCGCATTTTGTACAACATTGAAATCTAATATACACAGTTTTAGAGAATGATGGATCCCCAATCCAACTAGGAAATGTGATGCCCCTGTAGAATTCAATTGTAAGGCTTTTTAATTCTCTATGTGGCTGTAGCATTTGAAGTACACTAACTTGCAGCCCATCATTTTGAGAATCTTCAATGTCACTATTCCATTTAAATTCCAACTCATTAATATCCTGCTTACAACATAAGTTAGCCTCTTTTGCATCCTGCACATCCGTAACATTTTCTATCCCTGCAATGGAAAGCATCCCTCTCAGAAGCACTAGGTTGTTCAAATCTCTGAGTCCAAATCCACTATTTTTGCCAACAAGAATCTTTGGCAATGTTTGCAAATGTTTCAATCTATCAATCCCTGAGGGCATCTCTTCTAATTTTGGAGTATCTCGAATGTCAAGATGGCGCAGGTTCACCAAATTTTCAATGTTGGTGGGCAACTTACAGAGTGCGGGGCAATCTTTTAATAATAATGTCTCTAAATTGTAGAGAGTACTCACCGTTTCGGGCAACCTTTTAATAAATGTCTGAGATAAATTCAGATACCGAAGATGTTTCAAATCCCCCATCGAGTTGGGTAGCTCACTTATATTGTACCCATTCAAAGATAAGACTCTTAAGCACCGCAATTTTGGTAGTAGGTTGACCAAAATACTATTGCTTAAATAGAAGCGTTCCCAACTAGGTGACTTATAAATTGGCAGCGGTAAGAAAGTCCGCAAACCCCGAAGTTCATGAAATGCCTTAAATCTTTTATAGACCTCATATTTGAGGCGAATGAATGACAAGTGGCGAGCTTTTTCAGAAATCTTACACCGTTCATTGCCCTCCATATTATCATCCAACCTAAAGCATGTTTCTCCAGCAACATATTGAGCTAGATCATTCAAAAGGTCATGCATCACAAATTTTGATTTGGTGCCACCTGAACGTTGGAAGAAGGACCTTGAAAATAGCTCCATGAAACAGCTGCCACCTAGCACTTCCATTTCTTCTGATTGTTGCAGAAATCCTTCTGCCATCCATAACAAAACTAGCTCATCCTTGTCATACACATAGTCTTTCGGAAATATAGCACAATATACAAACAATTGCTTCAAGTGAGAAGGGAGATGAAGATAGCTTAATCTCAGAGCTGGAAGGATGCCACTCTTGTTCTCGGATAACTCCCAGATTTTGCTATTCAGTACAGCTTTCCACTCATCTGGGCTATGTATATTATGCAGAAGGCCTGCTAGTGTCTTCGCTGCCAAAGGCAAACGTCCACACTTTTTGACTATATCCTTGCCAATTGCTTCCAAATTTAGATGGTCATCAAAATTTTTTGTACCCAACGCATGTTGAGCCAACAAAGACAAACAGTCGTCTTCTGCCAAAACATTCAGAGGGTAAGGAGAAACAGAACCCATGATACGTGCAACACGGTCACTCCGAGTCGTAATAATAATTTTACTTCCTGGTAGCCCAACTAGAAAAGGAGGACGAAGGCGATCCCAATCTTCGTATTTCTCGTTCCAAACATCATCCAGAACAATAAGAAATTTTCTTCGAGAAAGTTCCTCTTTGAGACTGACTTGCAACCTGTTGAGGTTGCTGAAGTTACAACTTCGCTCGGTCACTTCCTCATGAATAATTTTGGTTATCATGAATACATCGAACTCTTCAGAAACACACACCCATGCTTTCGTATCAAAGAAATCCTTAACCTTCTCATCATTGTAGACAAGTTGAGCAAGAGTGGTCTTGCCCACACCACCCATACCAACTATTGGAATGACGCGTGCTTCAGCATTATTCGATTCATCCTTGAGCACCAATTCAAGTATTTCTTGTTTTTCCTTTTCCCGACCACAGACATGGGATTCAACCACCAAGGAAGTTGTTTCCGATCTCTCTCTGCTTTTGCTTAACCCTGCTTCCGGAGTAGCTCTCAAACTCAGAACATCTCTTAGTTGTGCAATATCGTCTAATCTGACAGCGATCTCCTCAATCTTGGGCTCCAACTTGAATTTGAGCTCAATATATCTAGGGAAATCAGTCAAAGAAGTAGATAGGAAGTTCAGTACCTTCACCTTGCTGGTGGTATCTGCTGCTTCGGTCTCCGTCTTCAATTTATGGGCCAAAGCTTCTATCTCGATCTCGTCCACAAGATCATCCACATCGTAAGCCAGATCCCTCAGATCCTCCAGCCACAGATTCACAGTTTCGTCACTTATTTGCTTAGTCTCTGCATCGTTGAGCAACGCTTTAATAGTACTCAGCACTTTGAGCAATTTCATCACCTGGGTATGAATTCCGACGCTGCGAGCAAAGCTCAATAGCTCGCGAGAGGCCAATCTCTCGAATAGCACAGCTAAAAACGCGCCCAGAAAAATTTCTACAATAGCCATTTTGTTTTCGGTTTTGGGAGATGGATTGGGAACAAGAGGAACACAGAGAAAATGGAGGTGTGTGAAGGATGGGTTTCAACAGGTACTGATTAAGGCCTCCGAAAAGCCTATGAGATGACAGAAAAAAAAAAAAAGGTTAATTACACCGGAGGTGCTCAAAATTTAAAATACGTCTAATTTTAATTCTTAATATTTTAATTATATCATTCTTTGAAATATTAAATATATTTATATGTAATCTCTCAAACAAATAATGTCTAAATTATTAATAATTTTTGATTATAAACTTGTTTCGTAATACCTCAATATGGACAAAAAAATAATTTAGATAATTTTTGACCAAATTTTTACCTAAATTTTGGTTTAAGGGCTAAGCAAATTACACAGTTTTAATTTTGAGCTATCATAATTTTGGTCAAAAATTATCTATATAATACATTTTTGGTCAATAGATATCTAAATTATTTTTTGTTAATATTTAGGTATCATGTGACAAAATTATAATAAAAAATTATTAACAATTTGGATATTATCTGCTTGAGAAATTACATAAAAACATATTCAATATTTCAAAAACTAAAATGATGCAATTAAAATATTAAAGATTAAAATAAGATAAACGCTATATTTTAGAGACCTCCAGAACAATTAACTCTGGTGGTTTTTTCAACAGGGGAATATATTATTGTTTGGTAGACTAATGTTTTTATGTTTATGTTTTTCATTTTCCTCTTGATGACTCTGCACAGAACTAGACGTTTAACCAAACTCTGCATAGTTTGGTTAAACATTAAACTTGTGTTAACAGCAATGTTCAAAATTTTAATTATATGATGCTGACTGGAATAAAAAATAATGCTAACCAAAATCAAGAAATTTTAACATAAATTTCAATAGACTTTCGACCCATGCACGGTGAACAACTTTCAAATTTATAAGCACCGTGTTAATATTCGAACAAATCCCAAATCATTACGTGGCTGCCTAGGGCCCCAAATGAAATTTAGGGCCTTCGAGTTTAACCCGAGTTTTTTATTTTAATTTTTTTTATAATAAGAGTGCATATATATTTTTCTGCTAATATAATCCTATTGAAATTTTTTTATCAAAATTAAGCAGCTAACTAATGAATTATCTTTCACCAAAGTGTTATGTAATTTGTATTTTATTTTTTAGGTTAAATTTGAGACCTGTATCTGACACTGAGGTTGAAAGAGACGATAACATAAATAATGCAATTGTCTGCATCAATGAGTTGTACTTTAAATATTTTACGCAAGATTATATAGAAGTTGTTTGTATGGAAAATGGACCAAAAATGAAACTAATAGCATTTGTCTTCCTAAAGAGTAGTCTTATTAATCAAACTGAGCTACTTGAATTTGACTTGAGTTTGACTTGGATTTAGTTCGTTCAAGCTCGGTTCTTTTTTTAAACGAGTCCGAATTTGAACAAGTTTTTAGACTAATTTAGAAAACAACTCTACAAATCTCGGGTCAAACTTGACAGACTCGATTCGTTTTTGTGTAAATATTCAAGCTCGGCTCGAGCCCAACTTATTTTTGACTCGTTCCAGTTCGGCTCGTTTCTTAAACAAGTCGAACTTAAACAATTTTTTAAGTTCAATTAAGAAACAAGATTTTCAAGCTCAGCTCAGGTTTATTCGACTGACAACCCTACTAAAGAGTGATCCATATAATTCAAAAGAGAAGGTGGGTTTTGATACAACAATAAAATTATTTTATTATGACTTGCGTGTCATGAGTTTGCATTGTGGGGATAACTTTTAAACATACGGGATAAAATCCGTATATGTAACTCTTTCGAGAACTTGTAATGATAGGAGTTTTGTGCATGAGATTATTATTTTTTATGAAAAAAGAAATTACTTTGCATTTGCTCGTGAGAGAGCATAACAAAAACAAATCTTGTTGGACAAACTTTTTGGTTGAGAGTGAAAGGTTGTCCAACCAGGCAAATATTTATTTAGATAAAAGTTTGAAAGGCACTATATTTTTACTTAATGCAAGTTGGCAACTTGGTTCTTATTGTTAATTTCCATGGTACCATGTTGTTCTTTAATTTTGTAGCAATAATTTTGAAGGGAAGCTATCTAGAAATTTTCTCATCCAACATACAACAAAGGATCCACTGGGATTGAACTTCAAATTGAGTCATTGCTTACATAGAACAAAAAAGTAATTTAAAAGTAAGTAATAGGCTATACATTTCCAGGCTCTTTCGGAAAAGAATGGACAATGTAACTTATTCAAGAAAATAAGGGGACGGGAATTTTCAATGACAACGTTTTGGATTTACAACTTAATCATATCAAGTTACGACTCAAATAAGTTTAAGGAGACGACTCAATTGGTTGACTTACAATTGATCAAAAAAACTTGGGATTAATCCCAAGTCTTTAGGATCGATCCCAAGTTTTTGAACTTCATTGGATTGTAATTTTGTCCTAAGTTTTTGAACTTCATTGGATTGTAATTTTGCCCTCATTGAATTATAATTTGTTCTTATTGAAGAGTAATTTTTTTTCAAAGAATAAAGTAGAAGGGGAGTGGGGACCATTATAGTCTTTTGATTGATTGTAAACTCAATCAAACATTAAACTTGGTGTTAATCTAATAATTTTAATAAAATCATGTCATTAGGTCAAATTTTTAAATCTAAATAGCATTACTCTTGTTTTAGGATTACATACAGACATGTCTTAACTTCAAAATCTAACAAAAAAAAACATTTTGTAAATATATATATGTACAACAAGGGTGTCGTAGAATTGGACTATTTAAGGATCAAAGCAGCTTGGACTATTTAGAATTGGGCTTGGTTTATTATAGGTTCGATCAAATTGTAAATTGACATGAATTTTATATGATTTTTAAGCTCATTTTTTGAGCAAGTTGAATTAAGCATCGTGTAGTGTAGGTGTTAAAATATGACACAAAAAAGTTCCAAGATTATTACTTTAATTACAAGTGAAAATATTTAAATGTTTAACTTGCTAATGTTTAAGCAAACAGTAATTTATTTGTATCTATATTATTAATAAAAGTATCTTAACATGAATTTTTTTTAAATCTCTATTTTACACTTAAAAAAATTTGTAAAAACCATTCTATTTTTTTACAATTAAATATCTAAATTATCATTATATTATTACGTATTTAAATCTCCAAATTATTTCTGAAATCTCTTTTAGTTATCTATTTTTTATGTATAAATATCAATTTCTATAAAAAAATTTATTGACTATATTACCATTAAAAAAATATGCATCATTATATTTTTAATAAAGAGTTCAAAAAACCTTTAAAAACTCCATTATTTTATTATTTTATTTTATTGCAAATTGCTCCTTTTTGGAAGAATTTGAATTAAGTAACGTGTAATTCAACTTGATTAGATTCTTATATATAAATAATTTTAATTTTATTTTGAAACAACAGCGATTCGAAAGATGATTAACTCTCCACTATACACACCTCTCTATCTCTTCTCTAAAATAAAGTTTTGGTTATTTAAAATTCTAGATTTGATTTTATAGGTTATTATATAGATTTGGGGATATTCTTAAAGAGAAATTGATTATTCTAGGTTTAATTTTGGACAACATTGCTATGAAATTGAGCATAATTTTTGTTTGAGTTTGGCTCTACTGTTTGCAAGCTTCTATGTTATCTACACAATTTTGGGTGATTTGTAAAATAAAGAAAAAAATAAAATAAAAGAAGAAAACCCACTTCGAACTCGGTGAAAACCTCAAATGGCTCAATTTGATAAATAACCTAATTCATAACTCCACTATCATAATAATCACATATAAAACTACCCACAAAATACTCTATCACTAACCCATTACAACATATCCTCCAATTAACTGGCTAACTATCTCCAATATTACATAAAATAAATATATATAAAACAGGTACATAACATTCTATTAAGTTGAGTTTGACCAAGAATATAAGTTTGACAACTGAGTCTGAACTTGATTAGTCGCATCCAAATTGAACTTAAACATATTCAAGCTCAAAACCCTCAATTTGATTAACACTCTTATCGTAGAATGATAAACTGTTGTTTGATGACCACATATAGATTCTTCTTAACTTCATAATTTAGTTTTTCTTTTTTTAAATTACATTCCCACCCCCACTTTTGAAAAATCTCAGAATAGAGCATCTGAGATGAGGACTTTCTCTCTATTACCCTTTTTTATTTAATACGTTGCTTCACTTTCTAAAAGGTGATAGAGAGTTTTAATCCTCA
Source organism: Ilex paraguariensis (assembly GCA_963454935.2). Taxonomy (NCBI): domain Eukaryota; kingdom Viridiplantae; phylum Streptophyta; class Magnoliopsida; order Aquifoliales; family Aquifoliaceae; genus Ilex; species Ilex paraguariensis. Next base: position 103,814 of record CAUOFW020001027.1, on the reverse strand, counting down.
CGCATACAAAGGACGCCCAAAACGGTGCCGTTTTGTAAGTGTTTAGTAACAAGAATCACAGGTGCTGAGCAGAGGAAGCTGTTCTCCAGCAGAGTACTGAGGATTTGTAAGTGTCGACTAATGTTTGGGTAGGTGACTATTTTTTTCTTTTTTTTTGGGAAATTTATGGTACAATGTGATATATGTGAGATATTTAAAAAAGAATAAAATTGTGCTGCACAAATTATTGTCTAGATCTTGTATCCCAAGTGATGTGTCAAAATCCCTTCCATTGAATATTTGGTGAAGTTAGTAGACTCCACTAATCTAATCACAAGCATTAATTTGAGATACAAAATTTGGACAACAATTTGGTTAGCATAGCATTATTTTTTAAAAAGGTAAAGTAGAAACAAGGGACAACTAACTTGCCCCAAAAAAGAAAAAATGGGAGCGGATTTTTCAATAATGTCATTTTGTAATTACAATCTAATCGTATAAAATTACGACTCAAACAAATTTATTGACGACTCAATGGTTGATTTAAGATTGATCGAGAAGCTTGGTATTAATCCCATCTCTTTAGGATAGATCCCAAGTGTTTGAACTTTAGTAAACTATAACTCTGGTTCTATTGAATCGTACTTTGATTTTATTGAATCGTAAATTTTTCTAAAAATTTTCCCACGGGAATAAAGTAGAAGAGAAGTGAAGAAAATATTCATTATAACCATGATACCACGTGATATTTTTAGTATAGTATCACCAACCAATAATATCAAAACAAATAAGCAAATTGGCCCTATTAAAATTAATAAACAACCCTTCATATAAACAAATAACTGTGCACTCAACATCTATGTAAATAAATAATTACGTTCACTTTACCTATTTGATATTTTATTATTAGTTAGTGATATCACGTCATCATTATTGATAAGGTATCACTGTTACATTCAATATATATTTAGAGAAGTGGGAATCATTCATTTCATTCTTGGCCCACCAAATGTTGATCAAAAACATTTTGGTCCGATATAGAACTGACAACTTATTTGATCCAACTATTTTTGATAAATATTTTGGTAAGCACGGTATTAGTCAAACAATTATTATTATACTAAAAGTACAAGGTCTTTGTCAATGCCGACTGATCATCTGGGTCTTTCTTAATTATATGTTTGAAAGGGACAAAAACATACTTGTAAATATTTTGTGCAAGATTCAATAAAGCTTGTTTGTATGTGGAATGGACAATAGAAAAGAATCCCAAGGTTTTCACCTAAATTACATGTGAAAATAACAAGTTCATTGATATTTCTGTTTTTACATCATCCTTAAATAAAGAATGACATAGGAATAGGAATAAATATTGGGTCTAAGGGTGACATCATATTATTATTGACACGTGATGTCATCATCCAATAATAAATTTTTAAGTTGACAAGGTAAATCCCACTTCTTTTTTTTTTTTTAAAGAAACGATCGAAGTATTATTAAGGACAAATATTTGAAAGAATGAGAGACACAATGAACTCAGGTGCACTCTCCATCCATAAAACAGAATTATCTAGAAACTCAGCGTTTCTCGCTTACGGGAGTGCGATGGTGGTTACTAAAATATGTGGAATTCATCAGCTTATTTGTTATGTCTTTATTAGGTGGTGACACCACGTGATAATAATGACATGATATCACCGTTACACCCAATATTTTTTCTAGACGTAAGCCACAAAAGTGGTGGTTGTTTATGGCTCCCAAATAAATCGCAAAATTATTTTTTTAGAAGCGTTTTAAAAAAAATGATATCTCTTACTATAGTACTTTTAAATGTCTTGCAATCACAGTCGATTGGTTATTAATTATCACCTAATTTCTATGAATATCAATCTTTTTCTTACAAATTTGACTCCTTTTTAATTTTGTGGGAAAGTTTTACAATGTATGAAATGATTGATACATATTGAGTATGAGTAGCTTACTATTCAAACGCTATTTGTATCAATAATATTAATTTTAAATTTTGTCGTTCAAATACGACTTCGTATCTCTTCAATTACTTCTCATTTATTCTAGAAATTCAACAAATACAAATTTCTAATTATATTTTCAAACATAATTGATGTGCTACCAAAATAATATTTCTATTCTGTCTTCAACTGATAAGTGATGAGAATTTTCTACTCAATTCTCAACATCCATTTTTTTTTTCTTCTCAACATTCATTGCTGCTTCATTGAATCTACTTTTTTTAAATATATATGTTAATACTTTGATAACTTTTTAAAACCTCAAATGATAGCTCAAGTGGTCATAAAGGTAAACTTAAAAGTCCCGATTTTAAAACTTGACAACCTCTTAGAGTCAGCCTCTTGGGCGTCAACACAGTTTGATTAGTACGACTAGCCTCTATTGATTGGAGGAACCATATCCAAGCCTTGAGTGTGGGTTCAACTCCCTATGGTTGATTATGCGAGTCTTGATTTAACTGTTGCACGTGTTGTGAGGCCGGTGTGTACAACACTTCTTCAAATAAATTTTTAGTACTATCTATATTATTGTACTACATATTATTAGTGTCTCGTTTAACATTTTTGCTTAGGGCCACTATATGTTGGGCAACAAAAGGAGCTTAAAAAATAAAAAAAAAATCCTACATATCTGACACCTTGCCATGATATGAGCTTCGTGCATGAAACTATTATTTTTAATCAAATCAAAAAGGAAAAATGGAAGGAAAAAAAATTAGGAAACTGCTTTGCACTTGCATGAGAGAGCATATATAAGAGACCAAATCTTGTATTTGGCTATGATTGATCTTTTACCTTTTTGTTAAGAGAGTGAAAGTTGGTCCAAACAAGCAACCACCCTTTTGGTTTAGAGTATTACTACATTGATCAAAAAATAAGACAAAAAATAAAGATCTAGTGATGTGACATTATCATAAATGTTGTTATTAGTTCTACTTCTATATATTTAAAATTCAAAAATTTCTCATTACGGTAATATCACATTATTTGATATTTATTTTTTGTCTTATTTTTTTATCAATATAGCATTGCTTGTTCATTTATTCATGAAGACATCATCTTGATTCCCTTTACACTCCAAAAAATTTTAAAAAATTTGCTTTGTGCTCAAAAAGATTAAATTTGTATCCTATGTGTATTAAAAGTATTACAATATGAGCTTGTTATTGTCTTTTGTTTCACATTTTGCCAGCGTTAATAAATTGATTTTTGACGGAATAAGTAACGAAAGTGCTACATGACAACACTTTTAATACAATGAGAATGCAATATGAGAATTTTAATCTTTGAAGGTATAAAATAAAAATTCTTATATCTTTTAGGATGCAAAAGACCATTTGTGCATTCCGTGGTACCATGTTGTTCTTTAATTTTTGTAACAAAAATTTTGAAGGGAAACTCCCCATAAACTTCTTCATCAAGCGTACAACAAAAGATTAATTGTGATTGAACTTCAAAATGAGTCATTCCTTATATAAAACAAAAACGAATTTCAGAGATGAGCAATGGGCTACTTATTAAGAAGGGACAATCTAGTCCTTAGGAGGTGTAAAAATGGATTGATCCTGAGATTTTTGGGTTACCAAAAAACAGACTCAACCGCTGGATCATCCATAAGAGTTACTTGTTATGCATTCTCGTGTGCATTTTTGGAAATTTTCTTGTGATTTTTTGCATCTGATAGTTTTTGGGCCGGGTGAGGGTGTAATAAGGTTGTTGTTCCCTGAGGGCCTACAAAAGGACGGCCTAAACGGTGTCGTTTTGTAAGTATTTAGGAACAAGAACCACATGTGCAAAGCAGAGGAAGCTGTTCTCTGGTCAAGTACTGAAGATTTGAAATTCAAAAAACAAAATGTCGACTACAATTTGGGTAGGTCAGGGTGGCTTCTTTTTTTTTTCTTTTTTCTTTTTTTGAGAAATTCATGGTGCAATGTGATATATATTTGATATTTAAAAAGAAGAAAAAAATGGGGACGGATTTTTCAACATCGTCATTTTATAATTACAATCTAATCATATCAAGTTACTAGTTAAACAAGTTTATTGACGATTCAATGGGTTGATTTAAGATTGATCAAAACAAGCTTAGAATTAATCCCAACTCTTCAAGATCAAGTCCAAATGTTCAAACTTCATTAAATTTTAAGTCGATTAAAATTTGATTCGCACCTATTAAAATTTGTTTTTAATCTGTTTGAATCAAATTTTAATCAACTCGCATTGAATTTTAATTGGCCTAAATTTTGATATATAAAAAAATATATATTTTAATTGATTCAAATTTTAATACATAGAAAATAAATTTTAATCGGCGTTATCAATTCAGGTTGAGCTCAAATTGGCTTGAATTTTAATTTGTGAAAAAAGTAATTTTAATAGGCTTAAATAATACGTAAAAAAAATAAAATTTAATCAGTTCGAATCGAATTTTAATTAGCTCAAATTTTAGTATGTACTAAAATGAATTTTAATATGTATAAAAAAATTTAATCGACTTGAATTTTAATCGAATTTTATGTGTAAAGATTGTATGAGGTGTCTGTCGAGGCAATTTTGTATTTTAGATAATTTTTTTTTGTTAGAAATTGTGGTTTAACGACAAAGGGTGTCAATGATGGTTAAGTACGAACTAGAATGAGTGTTAGCAATGTTTTATGTCAGCGATATTTTGAATAATAAAAGGGATGCCCTCGAAGATATGATAAATTAGAAAGGGGTATGCGGCTAAAATTTTCCCAAAAAAAATTAATGTAAACAATTATCTCAAATTCAAAATATAAAAAAGGGTTAATAGCATTTTTTATTCTTAAAACCAGTAAAGTGTAAATTTTTTGTTAGTGTAGTTCTCATTGTTTTAATTTTATCAATTTAGTCTCTAAAAGATTCAATTCGTATCATTTTGGTCCTTACATAGACGGACGATAAATTTTTAACAGAATAATCACGTGTTAGGCACTGATACCATCCAAAAAAATGACACGTAGTTATTTGAGTCAAAAAATTAACGGATTGTCTGTTTGGAGACCAAAGTGACGAATTAAATACTTTAGAAATTAAATTGACAAAATTGATACAAAAAAAACTAAACTGACAAAAAATTTATACTTTAAGTACCAAAAGTGCTACTAACGCTATAAAAAATTATGTTTTTTCACCTCTTTTTGAATAGCATTATTCTTGTTTGAGTAGTGTTATTGGACTTAATTTATTGATTTAATTCACTATAATTATTGAATTGACTGTCGATCTCATCAAACATTAGAATTGATGTTAATCCAATGGTTACAATGAAATTACATCATTAAGTCAACAAATTATGACAAATTTTCTCACCCCAAAAACATCCATTTCCACCTCATTTAACTTTTTATTATTAAATTACTAAGTTCATCCCTTCTGTACGCACCTCATTAGTAACTAAATCCACTAGATGCTATGTACATCCCATTAGTAACTAGTTGGTGTACACGTACATTGTACGTGAAATATTTTAAGTATCATAGGAGGTATATTATTGTTGTATAGATTTTGAGATTGTTAATGTTTAAGATCTTAATAAACCAATTAGTCATCAACATATGTACAAGCAAAAAACAACATTTTACCTGGGATTGAGTGTTCTTATGCCAATTGAAAGAGCCATTAGTAAGAGGTTTACATTTCTAAATAGTAGGAAAATACCAACAAACCAAGTTTTTTTTTTTTTTGAACAATCAACAAACCAAGTTTGAAAAGGCAATTTCTCATAGCTACCACCTTTGGTCAGTATTTTTCCATATTAAATGATTTTGCATACCTGACTGGACAAAATTTAACACAATAGAGTGCAACAAAATTTATGTTGTCAATTTATTCTGATAGCTCCTAATTCTTTTTCAAATCCTAGTTCAGTGCAAAGTTCTTCCACTAATCTATCCTCTATTGTCTCCTCTGAATTGCAGTAAAACAACTGAGGTGAAACATGATCACATCATGTGACCTACAACAAATCTATAGACAGCAGGTGGAAGAAATGCCAAAACCATGCTCTAAAACCGCAAATTCACCAACTTCTCTAAAAGACTAATACATTTTAAGGGGAAGGAGGGAAGGAGGGGAAGGGGAAGATAGTGATAAATTGAGTTTGAAGAAAAAATTACATTTCCTCTTGGTCTTTCAAAATAAAGGTAAAAGAATGATTAAAGGGTCTCCATGATTTTCATGTTGGCATCAATAGAGAAAAAATTATTCATTTTTGTAGATCCTTAATGATGAAAGACAACAATTAGTTCTCTAACTCCAACCCTAATTGGGGAAAATGGTCAGCATTACCTACAAATCACAATCGTTATCATTTCAACATTGAAATTTCATCCAAGTATAGTCATCAAAAAATCAACATCCAAAGATACTTATTAGCTTTATCCAACAAAAATATCATAAAAGAGACGCCTCATGCAAATTAGTGTCTAACTAAAATGATATGTGAGTGGCATAATGCTAACATAACTACACAGGCCAAGGGAGGCAGAAAGGAAAAAGTATTAATAAACAACCGAGGATTTCTTGAATATCCCCAATGTTTTAGTATGGTTTCACAATTGTCATATATATAGCTGCCCTATATTGGATATTAATAGGACAAATGTGAAAATAAAAAAGCAATCCCCTGCCCCTTCCAGTTTTACTCTCTTCCCTTCTATAATTTTGTCTAGATGTTGAAAATTTCACCAGCCACATCCATTTCAAAGCAAACATCCATTAGAAATGCTTTGAATCAGTAGTGTAAATAAACAAGGTGTCAAGTTAAAGCCACTCTTCTCTTTCCAAGCTTCTGGCCAACAGTGTAACAACCAGAGCCTTCAACATGAGACAAGAACTACACAACCCACCTTTGGTAGGATAATATCCTTTTGATATCCACAAAAATAGGCCAAACTGTAGCAGCCCAAAATATCAACGAAATCCATATAGAAATCATGTTTCATGTGATCATGTTCCATATGTCAAACTTGTTTTTCTTTGGTAAGCATAGCCAAACAATTTTAAATTTATTTTATATTAAAATTGAGAGTTCAAAGGTTGTATTATAATAAAGCGGCCAAGTTTTCCACACATTTACACCCAGGTATTTGGTATGAGCAAGTGCTTCAGATTTTGCTTTTCTTTCTCTCAATAAAATCGAAAAAAAAAAAAATTCACTGCAAAAATAGTTATCAACAATTTTTATTTTCATGGCATATAAAAAAAGTACATGACATAGTACTTTGAAAATCTCTTCCTCATAAAAAAATACAAACAATATAGAGGTGTAAGCAGAACAAGAGAAGTAACAAAAGAAAACAAAAACTCAGAAATGGCAATACCAATGATTATGAAGTCGTGTTGCTTTCTCTTGTAGTCACTACACATGCCACTTCGCAAGTGGATGAACAGAATTCCTAGTTCCTTGAAGCTACATAGGTCCATTTAGTTACAAGAACCAATAATTGATGTCGAAGTATTTGTAAACAACGTTGTTTCAACAACAATGATGCAAAAGCTATCAATTAACCCAAAAAAAAATAACAATACAATAATTAGTTGAATGAATGTAAGTCAAAATAGGCACAAGCAGAATACAATGAAATCTATAATCTAACATAAAACATAGTGGATAGCATAAAAATGGTACGTTCACAGGCCCAAAACATTTGTTTTGTGTCTCGAATCTAAAGTTTTCTCTTGCGCCGGTGCATTCGAATTCACAACATTGTTTTCAAAAAGTGCTCTAATTGAAACCCAAAGTTTGGGAAATTGATGAATCAGATCTGGGAATTCTGAGACTTGAGAAAGGGAGTGATATGTGGGAGTTGATTAATCCACACAGAAAATAGACAAGCATAGGAGAGAGAGAGAGAAGTGCATTGGGTTCACAATTTTGATAGTGTCGAATGGATAAGCTTTCCAAAGGTTATTGCTTACTGTGATAATCAACACAATGACCACTTAATGAGGTATTAAAAAAAAGAAGATGAAAAGACAACAAGGAGTTAATTGAGTTCATAGAAATAATGAAAATTAAAACTCCAAAATTTTGCAAGTTAGCACATTTATATATAGTATAGATTTAGAACAAGATAACCAAAAGCCGAAAGATGAATTTGTTGTGGCATTAAATTTGGAGGATAAGCATGACATAGTTATATTGTTGGAGGGTAAAGGTGAAAAAAAATATTTTTCATGTATGCTGGTATTTTATAAATCTACTAGTTATTCTCTGTGTCTGAAGGCACATAGTAATAAAAAATAATAAACAATAAATATATTTATATTTATATCCAAAATCAAATCACAAACATAAAGGAGAGATAATTTAATTTAAATATCGGTTGTAGTGGGGGTGAGAGGTGGTGGGCGGCAGTGGTGGTGGTAGGAGACAGTAATGGTCGTGGAGGGTGGCAATGACGGTGGTGGCTGCGGCGGCTACGGCGACAATGGTGGTGGCGGCGGCGGCAATGGTAATGGTGGCAGTGGTGGTGGTAGAGGTAATGGTGGAACGGTTTCGAACACTTTTTTTTTAAACTATTTATGATAAATAATTCATAGAAGTATTTTTAAAAAATCACTTCAAACACATCCTTAGGGCCTATTTTTCCTATTAGATTTAGGGTGTTAATATTAGCCGTTAGATTAACTTTAAAGTAAAATTTAAAACGATCTGAACCGCGAAAAGCAAAAGTCATTTTATTTATTTTTTGAAATTTGAATTGTAAGTTATTTTATTATATAGATACTACTACGAGGTTTTCTCCAAACCCAGCCCTCCTCTAATCTTAATTCCAAAACCCAGTCAGTTTTAAACTTATTTTCCAAACCCAACTTTTTTTTTAAAAAAACGTCATTTGAAATGACGTTTTCAGATGTTAAAATGTCATTTGGAATGATGATTTAAAGTTAAAATTTTTTTTTTTTCTGAAAATGTAATTCTTAATGATGTTTTTAAAATCATCATTTATAATGACGTTTTTAAATATTAATTTTTAAACGGCCACTAATGGACGTTAAAAATAAATAAATGGGTTCAAATAAAAATGTCATTTACAATGACGATTTGAACGTTATATCTCTTCCCTTAAAATTTTCCAAATCACAGACCAGGTTAAAAATTTTCGAACATTTGCACGCTCAGCTCTCCTCCTCCACAAACGACTGTGAGCAAACTCCTCCACCCACCCTCTTCTTCGACGAGCTCCAACCATTGTTTATCCAGCGAGTCAGCGAATGAGCAGTGAGCATTCTCCATTCTCCATTTCAGACTAAGCATTCTCCATTCCAGACTAAATCGATCCAGAACACCAACGATTGAACATTGCTACAACAACTAAGCACAACTCTAATCCACCGAGCTCCATCAAGTCTTCCATCCATCAGATCAAAGCTCCATAGGCATTTCCATCGAGTCCTCCACCGAGTGACCATCTTCGACTCACATCGAGCAAGAGGTATGATGAGTAATCGGTCACTACTTGTCACGTCCTATCTCGATCTCCCAAGGATGAGATGCGATTAGGTTTTACATACACTTGTAAACAATTATTATAAGCTGGACTAATCAAACATAATATAATCTCACAGGTGCAACAACAACACTCATCACCTTAGTTATTAAACATGATGGTAAAACCTGTTTGATAACTTGTACTATATATAAACACCTGTACCAATCATTTATTTTACAGGTTATAAACATATACAAAATCCCACACCCACATAGCATACATCACAAAGTATGCTTGGCGAGTCTATTTACAAATATATATTATTAACGTGCTATAAATATCTCTCATAAATATAATATACAGCCCAACAGTTAATCATACCGACACTCAACCTGAGTGGTATCACACTAATGTTGCACAAGACTCAATCAACTGGACAGTAGACCGGTCCGCATTCTCCTCTATAGTACCTGAAAGAATAAATTGTAGGGGTGTGAGCTAAACTACGTGCTCAGTGAGTATACATGCAGTATATGGAATGAAAATGATAGTAATACATTGCAGTAGATAGCTATTACGTAGATACACGTATCAGACAACAACATCAATTCAATTCCAAAAAATTCACAAGCCACATCACATCCACACTACCCCTCATTGGGTAATTGATCCCACATGGATCCGTGTCTCCCGAACCTCCCAGGAACACCACAGTGCTAGCACATCACTGCACGCCCAATGACCAAGCATCGACGCCCCTGTCTCAAACAATGCGCCACATTTCACAATACACAATACATAGTACAAAGTATCATCCAATCACATAAGCATGTAACACATAATCCTGAAGAATTACTATTAAATTCTAACATTTACTATCATCTGATAATAGTATTTTCAAAACATATAAAGATATACACCACCTCAGATGTACAAATCTACGGCCCTCTGATCCTATCAGTGGATCCTTTCGGTGTCACCGTACCTATTTCACTACTGAATGACTCACTCATTCCACCTAACACATTGGTAATTACAATATCAATATGGTTATCAAATTTAATAATTAATCATGTACTAATGCATGCAAATGATGTACCCCAAAGTGCCCCAGTAACTCTGGTTACCGTCCTATCCACTCACACACTAGTACTTTTGTTCTAGGGATCTTATTTCCTCTATAAATTCCCAAATTTAATCACATTAATCACAATTAAGATTAAGCAGGTCAAACACATTGACCGGGGGCCCATTTTCACACATTTTGATCCCGAATCCTAAAAACTGCACTTCTGGCATTTCATACATTTCGCACCAGATATTATACTCATTTGCATTCAAAACTCACATTATCACATCAAACATCATTTAAAAATGCTGCATGCAAAATTTCAGGTCATTTGGATTAAAATTCGCACATGTAATAATAATATTTAGAAATCAGGGTTTCGGCATTACCGGTACCCTTTTTCAATTTTTATCATACTTTCTTTTAAAACAATTATACCTAAACTCATAAATTCACTAAATTATGAAAAATTAGCCCCTCCCCCCCCCCCCCAATTGCATTTTTAAATCACTCATGTCACTCCCATAATATTGGTTCCAACCTAGCCCTCAAAAACATATCGAACATATCAAATAATTATTTTTCATATTTTTCTAATCTTTATTTTAGTACCCATTTGGAACCTAATTTTTTATAGCCCGTTAATTATGTTAAATATATTTAATTACACCCATATAAAATCTGTTTTGACATTAACTAAATCAGCCCATGAAATTTGATTTAAAACAACCCATTAAAATAAAATAAGACAGCTCATGTATTTAATTACCCATCATGCTTATGAAAGATGTAATTTAATTACCCTTATAATAATTTTACATAATTAAGATTTAACCCACAAAATTATACTGCATGCAATGCGTGATTGAGTCTCACACTACTCCTCTCCTACATCTGCTGTCGCTGAGTGCATTGATCCTAATTGTAGATGAAGTGTGTAGGAAGTATAAATCCAATAGAATGAAGGGAAAATGCCAGTTTTAAATTCCATGATGCAGATTTATGGTTATTGATTGCCTGCTCACAACCATATTCAGCTTTATAGACTTGCATTGATTTAGCAAAAAGCCATTTTTCTTGAATATTCATTTCCAGAAAAAAAAAAAAAAATGAGTCAATCAAATGCACTAACAAAAATGAATTACCTTGCACATATTTTGTCAAGGGTATAAGTCACAATACCTGCAACGAAAACAGGGGGAGAGAATTTAGCACAGCATAGCATCAAGTTGAGCCATTGCTTGTATTGTATCAAGGTTAAGGGGTGGTGGTGTTTTGTTTATTGTTGTTTAAGATGGGTGGTTTCTAAATATATGGTGATGGACATTTATATAGTGCTTGGTTTTTTTCAAAAAGTAAATTAATTACACTCGAAGATGGGTTTTTTTTGAAAAGTTGAAACGATATGACTTAATAGAGTTTTTAAAGTTGTCACTAATTCAAGAACAGATTAAGAAGTTTTTAAAGTTGTTTAACAAGAAGTTTCCTAGTTGGTAAGGGACGGTGTTTGGGGCAAGAGACTTGAGCTTCCACTACTTAGAATTAGCAGTTATTTGTGAAATTGGCAACTATATAACATTCTGGGCCTTCAAACATTGTTCAAGTTGGTTTGTTATGATTTAAATTATGGGCTTTAGGTTGCTCTTGTTAGGTATTACTTTTTTGTTTTACAAAATTACCTAAGAGAGTTTACATTTTAGGTTGTTCGGCTTAGGTATTACTTGATTGCTGATGTAGTTTTCTTGCTATTGTCCTTATATATAGGCTGCAAGCTTTGAAGGAGCAAACATTGATCCAACAGCATGGGAGGATAAAAAGAACCCTGGTGAATCACGATTCCCTGCTCAGGTGTGTCTTCATTGAGTTCTCGCTTCTTATGCATCTGAGTTAATGGTCAAACAATAGAAGTGGATGTTCGGATCTCTTTTAGATTTGATTAGAAACAATGTTAGATATCTAGTTTACACTGCTATTTATTGGCAAGGATTTGGCATAAAAGCACAGCAAGGTTGCAACATATTTTGTTTTCGGGTTTATGATTTACAAGTCTTCTGTTTGTGGACAGATGCGAGTTATGACCAGGCAAGTTTGCGAGCCATTAGAAGAGGATTCCTTCAGGCCTATTCTTCATCACTACAATGGCCCTAAGTTTCGACTTGAGCTAAACATTCCAGAGGTAATTACTCAACATTTCCTTAACAAGCTTTTTGCTTAAAGCACTTTATAACACTTTATAATGCACAGTTTGCTAAAATATTGGTCTGGTTTTGGATTTTGCAGGCTCTCTCTCTGTTGGAAATATTGGCAAAAAACAATCCTTGAACAACATGCCAACAAGCCATACAGGCAACACACCTAACATACAATACAATGAAGAAAAAGAGGAGGATGAAAGTAGAAAAGGGTTAGAGAGTGGTTTGGCTGCAATATGTTTTGTGAAGAGTTTGAAAGAGGAAGATGAATGGAAAGGGTTTTGTACATACAGCCTATATGATGATGTATAGCTTTTTTGCATGGAAGCTGTTATTAGTGCTTGTTGTTCTTTGGTTTGGGGTACACTTATATAAAGAAAAATAATGGAAAATTGAATTTTATTTATCGCGGCTTCAAAATGTACAAGAAATGAATGGTATTGTTGCTTCTTTTTTTTTTTTTGGAGGTATATGATTATCATAGATAAAGCTTCAAGTCTTCTCTGTTTGTGATGTTGTGAGGAAGCATTGCTATTGAAGAATAACTACCTAACTAGTAGGTGAAATGAATTAAATTCATGATGGCTTGTTTAAAGCTAAAATGCTTTGAAATTTTAATAGTTGGGTTTAATATGTACTGAAATTGGCTGGGGAATTCAGTTAGAGAACTTGGATCATTCTCTCTTTAAGACTGGTCTACTTGTGGAGCACAACCAAGAATAAGTTTTCTTTCGGTAGCTCTATAGAGGAATACATACTTTTTTTGATATAGAAGTGTGTTTTCACGCTTTTAAGTTTTTTATTAAATATATGTTTTACAAATATGTTTTTATATTAAAAAATATGAACTTAAATTATGTTTTTATGAATTTTATTTTCGATTATAAAATAAGTTCAAAATTATTATGAAAACAGAATTAAATTCTGAAATTTATTTAATTTTTTTTTTGCCTAGTAAATCATGATGTGAGAAATTAGTTGGAGTAATTAGCTTTTATGAAATTTATTACAAGTAGGTTGGAGACTTTTGACTAAGAAAAAGTCATTGTAAAAGGCTAAGAAAACGTTTTTAAAACTTCATTGTAAATAAAGGGGTAGAAAACATCATTGTTAATAAAGGGGGCACGAAACGTCATTGTTTATAAAGAGGCAGAAATTTTTAAAACGTCATTTTACAATGACATTTTGAACCCCTTTATTTTTTTTAACATCTGTTAGTGGCCGTTTAAAAATTAATGTTTAAAAATGTCATTATAAATGACGACTTTAAATCGTCATTCCAAATAACGTTTTAACATCTAAAAATGTCATTTCAAATGACGTTTTTAAAAAAAATATTGAGTTTGAGAAATAAGTTCAAAATTGACTGAATTTTAGAATTAAGATTTGAGGAGGCCTGGGTTTCGGAAAAACCTCTACTACTTATAAATACACCTTAAGGTGAAAATTTTTATTTTTTGATTTTGCCCTTAAGTGATCAATTAATTACAATAGTATCCTTCATTTATAGTTATTATAATGGATTTGCATTGAGTGTATTAAGTATTAACTACTAATAAGCTCTAAACATGAAAGTGGACAATCAAAAAGTTGCATATATAAAACAATTGAACAAGCAAGTAGACAGTTCCAGAAATTTTTTTAATTTATTAATCAATGACAAAACCGGCAAATCACGAAAGGCAACTCAATATGTTCTTTTATTCTCTTCTTCTTCTTTTAATCAAGTTGAGAATTTCCTATGGAGGGGAGCAGTCACGCAAATTAGTACGTGCTCCATTTTCTCCCTCGATGAAGGTGTTGGTTGTTGACAAACTTCTAAAGCATTCAGACATCAATATGGCCACCTAAGAGTTTGGGCCGGTCCAATCACTTGGCCACTAAAACTTGGGCTTTAGCCCCACTTTGAGGAAAGTCTCATAATTTTTAGGCGGGTAAATTGTAAGAGGTACACAAAATTAGACTTATTTGGTAAAAAGTCCACACTAACAAATGTAGGGTTATTAAATACTTAATTTTGATACTTATTTGTATCCAAGTACATAATTTGAATTTATCTATTTTTATTGTGACATTTTTGTCCTCCATTGGTGAATGTGTCTTTTTTTTATTGAAAAGACATTAATTTTCAAATTATATTTGTGTATTAAATAAGTCCTAGTTTTATGGGAGAGAAATACAACACTTTCCAATAAAATTTTAAATTTTAAATACACTTAAATTTATCTTTTTTTAAGAGAGAAATATACGCTTGTTTTTTTCTTGAAAAAGTTGGGTATATTTATGGGTTTATTCTTGGAAAAGCTGGGTATATTCCTTCATCACCTGCAAGACGATTTTGCTTCTTCTTCAAACCTTGAGGCAAGTTATGCTTCTTCTTCATCCAGCTGCAAGCCGATATTGTTCTTCATTGACATTACACTGGTATTTTTAAGAGTGAAGCCTTGAAACAAGCACTGGTATATTTGTGCATGAAACAAAGTTTCTTTAAGATTGAAGCCGATTTTTTTCGTCACCTACGAGACGATATTAACACTTTACACTTTTAATTTTTATCTTCCTCTACTTTCATCTGCAAGCCAATATTACTCTTCAAACGTATGTGTTTGAGATTTTGTTCCAGTCGAAGACTGAAGCATTTAGCCTGACAATATCATAACAGGAATTACAAGGTATGTTACATTTAAACTATTAGCATACTAAATGAATATGTTTAATTTTTTTCAGTTTTTATTTGTTTGAATATATGTTTTTTATTTGATTTTTTATTGTACCTATTCTTTTAATAGTTTGTTAGCAATGGAGGAAACAATGTTGTTGTTATGTACATATGGTAATGCTACTAAAGCATTTAAAGTAGGTGGTAATTTAAATTTTTCAGAGCTGATTCGCGAAGTTTGCGAGACGTGGAAGGAGTTGTTTAACTTGTCAATACATATGTCATATTCTATTCCTAGTCACCCCTCATGCATGTTACGAACCGATGCTGATTTGAAAAATTTGGTTGAATTGAAATGTTGTTTCCCAGGAAATTACGTTGAAGTTAATGTGTTTGTGGAAGATACCGAGGATGGGTCGATGGGTGGTGATAATTCATTACAGTATGTGAATATTGGTGATGTTGTTGAATGTGAAGTGGATTTGTTACCCAGTTTTATTGGTCACAATGAAAAAATTCTTCGAACAACTGGGTGGAGTAATGAAATACGGCACGTACGACAGAAATTTGAAGGTGGTGTGGTACAGTTTCGGGAAGCACTTTGCAAATACTCGATTGAGTCTGGTTTTGAATTTAATTATGTAAGGAATTGTAAGAAAATAGTTATTGCTGAATGTTAATTTAAGTATTCTTCTGGGTGTGGGTGACATATATATGCAACTGTGGAGAGATCTACTGATTTTTTTTATATTAGGAAATTGAACAACAAACACATTTGTGGTGTGGATCTATGAACGACAGATAACAAGCGAATGAGTTCTAAATTTGTTGCAAATCTTATTGTTGATCGTGTTCGTGGGCATAGCACAACACGTCCAACGGAAGTGGTTGCTGATTTTTTTTCTGATTATGGACTCATCATTTCTTATGATAAAGCATGAGAAGGAGTTGAGAAAGCAAAATGTATGCTTTTTGGGGACCATTCATTATCGTACCAACAATTACGTTGGTATGTCGATGCAACAAATCGTACTAATCCGGACAGCCATATTGTGTTAGATTGTGATCATGATACTAATCGTTTCAAAAGGTTGTTTGTTTCCTTTAAAAGTTGTATTCATGGGTTTAATTATTGTCGTCCACTACTTTTTTTGGATGACACATTTTTGAAAGACAGGTATAAAGATAATCTTCTATCGACTACAGGAAAAGATGACAACCAAGGTATATTTTAATAAGGTTATTTGAATGATACATTTTGTGGTTAAATTGTAATCTTTATGTTATACTGTCTTTGTTACACTCTGTTTGTTGTATTGTTACATTTTCGTTGTTACACTCTGTTTGTGTTATTGTTACATTGTTGGTGTTACACAATGATATGAAATAGTGGATTATTACCATTCACCACCCAAAAATGTTTTCGAATTACCATCTCATCTGTTACACTGTTTTTTATTTTAATTTTCACTAATATTGTATGTGCTGCATTTTTCCAGGTTTGTTTCCTTTGGCATTTGCTGTGGTTGATTCGGAGAATGAAGCAAACTGGTTTTGATTTTTAGAACAGTTATCTAATATATTGGATAAGTCTCAAGTTGTTATATTTGTATCTGATCGGAACTTGGGTCTATTAGAGGCAATGCCGAAAGTTTTTCCAAATGCCCATCATGCATTTTGTTTGCAGCATTTGAAAGGTAATTTGCGGGATAAATTAAGTGGTGGTCGTTTTTCTAATGTATTTCGAGAACGCATGGTGAGATTGTTACGTGAGTGTGCTTATGCACCAACACAGTCACTTTTTAATGAAAAGATTGAAGCGTTTCGTCGTCAAAGAGGTTCTAATGTGGACAGGTTCCTGTCTAATCTTCCATATGAACACTGGACAAATGCTCATTTTTCAGGGAAACGTTATGGTGAGATGTGTTCTAATGCTGTCGAATCGTTTAACGCGTGGATTTTGAAAGCTCGGCATTTACCTATTACTAGCATGGTTGACACAATTAGGGGACAGATAATGGATCAAATTGGTCAAAGGATGAAGATATGTTCGGATTGGAATGAGAATTTATGTCCTAATATGTCTTCGAGATTACAAGCTGCATTTGATGAGGGAAGGTCATGGACTGTGCGGGTTTCGAATAACCAAGTGTATGAAGTGATGTCATATCCTTCGGTCACCATTGATATTGTGAATGACACGTGTTCATGTCGTCAGTAGCAAATAAATGGGTTTCCTTGTTCACATGCGATTTCTGCAATACGAAAGAGTGGGCGGAATATCAACGAATTTGTTGATTATTACTATCATGTCAGCACGTACAAGATGTCATATTCTGAACCGATTTATCCAGTACCAACTGTATATCGTGATGAAAGTTCGGATGTGGATGTTAATATTTTGCCACCATGTACGAAGAAGCAACCTGGTAGACCAAAGAATCGTAGAATTCGGTCTAGGGGAGAAATCATTAGGCGAATTCGTTGTGGTCGGTGTGGACGTTTGGGCAATCACAACAAAAAGTCTTGTAACGAGCCGTTGTAGATTGGTTTAATGCTATCATTTAATGACATTGTTTAATGTTTTAAGTTTTTTACAATGTGTTTTTTTCCTCATTGGTTTGATTTGTTTGTTTTAGATAATTTTTCAAATTGTAAATTTTATATATATATTATTTTTTTATGAATTAGTCTGTATGCAACCCACACTGGTCTTGTATAGTGATTTAACACACTGTTTTAGAACATTTTATTGGATACATGTTAAATGTTACCCTTTGAATGTTTCCCTGTTACACTTTCCACATTACCCTTTGGCATGGTATCCGTTAATCAACAATAAAAAACACCTCCTTTTTTTTTGTTTATTTTTTTTTTTTGAATAGAGAAATTTATTGTTTTATCTATACAAAAAAATATTTACAAGAAGCAAAGAGGATAAGCCACATGTTGGCTTTAATCCTTCAAGACAACAAAACCATTCTATATTTTGTAAATCAAGAAAAACTACAATCTCTCAAAATCCAAGTAAAACCAGCAAGCATGGCAGCACCCTACATCTTCCCATATATAACCATTAAAATTGCAGACCAGCAGTACACTCAACACAGCAGAATCTGATCAATAAAATGCACATCACATCAGCCTACCTCCTTCCAATAACTCATCAGCACATGCAGCAAATCAGCAGCACAAAATTCAGCACAGCTTGCTATTTGGACAGCATAAGATGCCAAGAAAGTAGTAACAAGAGTCCATATGGCCTTAGTCATCACAAAATAAGCTGAATTGATCCTTAAATCAGCTAACAATTCTTTCCCTTGACAGTCATCTTCCCTCTTAGTGTGGACTCTCCCTGAAGATGCTGGACAAATGTCAATCACCACATACCACAATGTCACACAAACAAAGAACATGTACATCCATGTATCACCATTGACCACTGTGCATTTGTGTAGGTGCAATTGTACACATGTTACACTTTCAATATTACAATCTTACACTTTTCATGTTACACTTTCTTGCATGGTACCCGTAAATCAACAATGAATACACACTTGTATCCCTGGACATTCTGGACAAACACCAATCACCACATACCACAATGTCACACAAACAAAGAACATGTACATCCATGTCTCACCATTCACCAATGTGCATTTGTGTACGTGCAAGTTTAAACATGTTACACTTGTAATGTTATACACTTTACAGGTTACACTTTTTGACATGGTACCCGTGAATCAACAATTAATCCACACCTGTATCCCTAGACATTCTGGACAAACACCAATCACCACATACCACAATGTCACACAAACAAAGAACATGTAAATCCATGTGTCACCATTCACCAATGTGCATTTGTGTACGTGCAAGTTTAAACATGTTACACTTGTAATGTTACCCTGTTACACTTTACAAGTTACACTTTTGACATGGTACTCGTGAATCAACAATGAATCTTCACCTATATTCCTGGACATTATGGATAAACACCAATCACCACATATCACAATATCTCACAAACAAGAACATGTACATCCATGTCTCACCCATTCACCAATGTGCATTTGTGTACGTGCAAGTTTAAACATGTTACACTTGCAATGTTACCCTGTTACACTTTACATGTTACACTTTTTGACATGGTACCCGTGAATCAACAATGAATCCACACCTGTATCCCTGGACATTATGGATAAACACCAATCACCACATATCACAATATCTCACAAACAAAGAACATGTACATCCATGTCTCACCATTCACCAATGTGCATTTGTGTACGTGCAAGTTTAAACATGTTACACTTGCAATGTTACCCTGTTACACTTTACAGGTTACATTTTTTGACATGGTACCTGTGAATCAACAATGAATCAACACCTGTATCCCTGCACATTATGGATAAACACCAATCACCACATATCACAATATCTCACAAACAAAGAACATGTACATCCATGTCTCACCATTCACCAATGTGCATTTGTGTACGTGCAAGTTTAAATATATTACACTTTCAATGTTATCCTGTTACACTTTCTATGTTACACTTTAAAATGGTAACTGTGAATCAACAATGAATGCACACTTGTATCCTTGGACAATCTGGATAAACCCCAATCACCACATACCATAATGTCACACAAACAAATGTCTCATCTTACAATAATCATCAAGGGTAAAGTACATAAGCAATGAAAACTTTGTCAATTGTCTTCAAATTTTTTCTTCAATTTCCTACGAATTTTGAGATCTTCTTCATTCCAAGAATTTGGATGGTTGAGAAAAAGTGATACCATTTCAGCTCGGAACTCGGTCAGCTCTCTTGCTGTTAACCTCACATCAATCTCTTCTCCTTTTGTAAGTTTTTTCATTATGTAACATACATGCAAACCGCATGCAACCCTGCATTAACTCCAATAGTTAATATGTATTGATATTTTTTAAAAACAATAATTTTATTGGGAGAACGAGTACTTACGAGTTTGCCTTTTGTTGTGGACATGTCTGACATGATATTATTGGAAGCTCCTTATCCTGTGTGTCTATGTTGATCCCTTTCGAATGATTGAACTCCGTAATCTTCTTTTCAACATATTTTTTCTGCAATTACATAAATAGGTTTAATATTATGGATATACACCAAACCAATATGGGCTATAAACATCACTGTTGTAACATAATCAAACCAATATGATTGCATCCTCTAGGTACATATCCCGACTGCCTTTCGTCTTTGGCCTTAATGAGTTGTAATGTGTCCAGACACCTTCTTCAGTATTCAATACCAGCAGAGTCCAGTGGTCCGGAGAACAATTTTCTTTCCGACCATTTGAATTCATAGGGAAAACAACATATTTTGAATCTCCGAATGCTGGTATGTGCCTGTCTATTTCTTTTTCACGTGCATACTCTAGATTTGGAAGAGTTACAAAGGACTACACATTCAAAATATGTAAAAAAATAAGGTGTTAAACAACTGACAAATAATTTAAATGAACAACTAGTATTACATTGTGCTATTTATAAATCTTACCCAACAAAGACTATTAATGAAGTAGCAACGTCTTTGAAATGTGGACAACTCATTGTAATCATCAATTCCTTTTAGCATATCAGCCCAACAATCAATGACCTGTTAAAAAACAAATATCATGTTCCACTATACAGACTATGTTACACTGTCAACAAACACTTTATATCTAGAAAATTCAGTTAGATGTTACACTTTTAACAAATACGTACGTTGTTGTATAGCTCGCATGAAGGTGTCATTATTTTCAAAGCATCCTCCACATATATTACGCTTCCAACTCCAAACCCAGACCATATTTGAGCACTACAATGTCATAAAATTTGGAAGCAAACTTGTCATATATTCTATAGTAATGAACAATTTTTTAATAACAAAGTAGGCAAACTTGACGGTGACACTTACCCGTAACCCTCTTCATTATATATCGTCGTCAATTTGTTGAAATCAATGGCATCCAATGCTTCACAGTCCCGCCACATTTTTTTTATCTCTTTGTCTGTCAGTCCTTCAATGGTAGTTATTTTTTCCTTGCTGTCATCATCATCAACAATCTCAACTGTTCTCCCACATTTGTTTTCACTCAAATCTGTTTTACGGTTGATCGTATCTGACGTAACAATCTTTTTTTCCCTTTTTTTTCCCACTATACTCGAATTCTGCATCTCTATTTCGTTTTTTATCTCTTTTCTTTATGTTTCGGACCATAGATGTTTGTCCTATTTTTTCCTTTCCCACATGATCTTCACCTGCAATGTTGTCTTTCTGATATTTCTGGGTTATAAAATGAACAGATAATTCATTGATTTGATCAATCAACTCAGCGTTCTCTTTTTCTAGATTTTGTATTGTTTTCTTGCAACCTTGTATTTCTGCTTCAAAAGTTTGTTCATTTTTCAACAACTTCTTTCAACTCATTTATAATCGTCTCCTTTTCTTGAATTTTCAATGTGAATGTAGAGTGTTGTTTGTCAAACCCAACACCAGCATAAACAGAATGAGAATGCTGCAAATAACATTTGTCTGTGACAATGTTCCTTATAACAATTTTGTACACATCATTTTCCTTCAATATGTCTTGAAGCCTTTGGGTGTTTTTGTCTGTTTTTTCTCCTACAGCACCAACATTGTGCGTCGCTTCGTTCATTGCAGCATCAAGAAGAGATTCAAATGCCATATTTGAATGTCCATCACCTCTAATTGCATCCACCAAATCATCATCATGACCAAGAAATGTATCATTTTCTGCCTGCTTATTCCCACCACACTCAAAAACTTTTTCATCCACCTGTGCATGTTCTGCCTCCTTTTCTGCCTACTTATACTTGCTTCTTTTCCTTTTCTGCCTGCTTATTTTTTCAACTTCACCACTTTCGGCTTTTCCCTCAATTTCAGATTGGCCCACTTCTTGATTTTTGTTTCCCTTATATTTCAGAAAAATTTTCTCTTCTGCTGTTCTACTCAGTTTATGTCTCAAAATCTTTGTAACATTTTAAAAATATACAATTGTATACATTAATTAACACAAATATAACATGCAAGTGTATCATTACATTATGACATTATAGTCTTTTTTATGATGCAAGTGTATTATATGATAACATAAAAAAGATATAACAATAATGTAAGATGGACATATTAATTTGAATTTGTTATATTTAACCAACTTACATATTTTGACTTCAACTTTCCAAGTGTCCTTTGTTTCATTACTCTTTGAAGTTCCGGCAGTTTCCATTTCAAAATCTTTGGTATTGCATTTGGATTATCAGACTTGACAATTGTTGTATGTTTACAAAGCCAATACTGCACATAAAGGTAAATTTAATTTAATCAAATGAGTTACATTATGTTTATTGGACAGCAGAAAATAATATTGAAAATACAACCAGGCTGTTAACATCTTATCAGTAACAACATTACACATCCACTAACTCCAGATGGGCTGCTACTCTTTTTTTGAAGTGAAGAGATAAGAGATTCATGTATTGCACTTGACCAATCATACTTCTTCATTTCATCTATATCCTCAACGTATGAAACAAATCCCCATCTTATAGCTGTCCTAGTAGTTGTGAAAAAAAGTGTAAGTCTTGCAACGTCATCAACGTCATGTTTGTTTGTACCTCTTGCTGCTTCAAGCAATCTGCTCCTTATTAAAGTTGATGTCAATCTGCTATCTTTCTTGAATCTCCTTTTAACAAATTTTGTATTTTCCTTAGCATGAGATAAACAATCCATGGGATCGCGTCCATCATTAATGGCAAAAATTATTTTCACATCACTCCTTCTCAATTTAATGTCCTTGCCACCAATGTGAAATTTAGATTTATTATCATTGAAGCACATAATTACATCATGTATGATAGTATCGCTCTTCCTATACCATGTCCTGTCTAATTTTTTTTCAATGATGGATTCAAATAGTAACCAGAATGATGTTTTCCTCAAAATAACCTTGTGTGCTTCACTAATGTTAATTTGATCTATTGCTCTAATTATCGCAAGCAAATTCGATCTGTATTTAGCATCTTTCTTCGATTCCACGACTTGTTTTTTTCCCATCACAGCTCTGAGGTGGGAAGTGACAAAGAAAAAATGTGTATAAAGTATATCAAAATGTTAACTAAAAATATAACAATATAAACAAAATTAGACAACCAAAAAAATAGTGTATAACACAGCCACATAACTGAATCAAATAACAATGTATGACACATTCAAAAAGTGAAGCAAACATAATGTATAACACAGTCTAATCAGTGAAGCACAAAACAGAATATAACCAGTAATAGTGTCTCATTTTTCCATGTCACATTGAAAGTGTAAAGTGTTACATGGTACACTAATGGATTGTTATTGAGAAAGTTTGGGAGTGATCCACTATTCTTTATTTTGTTGGTAAACTAGTATGCTGTTACACTATTTTGGTAAATTTGTTACACTTCCATGTGTTACCATTCACATGTTACAGTTTGTATATTACACTGTGAAAGTGAACACAATCCACATGTAATCTTAAAAATGTTTAATCACAGAGTATAAGAACAAACAACCATGTTACTAAACAACCCAGACAATTAACTTTCACAGCACACGAATCTTTTAAAATAACAACAAAAAATCAATGTAAACTTAACAATATAATAACATAAAAGTGTTTCAAAACAAGTGTAATAACAAAAGCGTAACATTAATTGTGTAACGAAACACAATTTTTCAAATAGTTTTAAATTATCAAACAATTAAAATAAGATTCAAATATATAAACTTAAATAAGAAAAAAAGTGTAATGTAACCCATTATGATAATACACAAAAAAAAAAAAAAACATATTCTTATTGAACAAGGAATAAACATTTTGTATTCCTGCACAATATATTATTACCCAACAACAACACCTTATAAATATAATATACTGTTTCGTGTCTAATTGTCCACTATTAAACACGGTATTGGTAAATTGGTCACATTTTTATATATGTTACCTTTTCTATGTTACACTTTATATATTTACATTATCATATTCACACATTCAACATTTAGGATTAACACCGAGTGTAATCAGAGATAATTACACACACGAATAATAAACAAGTGTGTCACTTAACACTTCTCAGCACAACAAAGTTTAATAACCAAAACAAAAAGATTAAGTGAAACAAAATAAAATTGTTTCAAATAAAATGTAACACCAAAAGTGTAACATTAATTGTATAATCCAACATAACACAAACACTAGTTACATTGCCTTGAAACAAACGCTTGTGTGCATATGTATTTAGTCAACCCAGTTCACACATATATTCAAGTCTTGAAAAAACAAAAGGTTACAACATCCAACAATTTATGGTATAAACAATACATAATTTGACCCAAAAACAACAAAGATGAACATTATAGGCCACTCAATATTCAAACAAACAAAATAGGGTTCTAATACATGAAATTAATGACACAAAAAAAAATGAGAAAGATAATGTAACCTATTATGATAAAACACAAATAAATAAACAGGTTTGATCAGAATAAATAATTCCCACCAAACCGTCGATCTTCATTTCCTCTTCAAATAAGGCGATTCATCTTCTTCCTCATCCCATTGTTGGTTTGATCAGAGAAAGGGTGTTTGAATCTCCATTGTTTATCGATTCAATAAGCATTCAGGTTACAAACCCACAATCGATTGAAGAGGGCTTTCATGGAAGTGAATTTTTTCGGCATTCCTTGTTCTTGATATTTGCTCGATTGTGGTTTGAAGTGGGTTTTATTCTATGTTCGTTGATTGTTTTGATCGTCGAAAGAGGTAATGTATGTTTGTATATTTATGTATGTGTGTGTGTATATATATATATTGTGTAATATGATAATGAGTCACTCGTAATTAAAAAATTTAGTACAATACAATTTTTCATTCCCTGTTTGGTGGGATTTTATTAAACGAGTCCTTTGAAATTGCTGTTACCACTTGAGATTTTATTATTGGTCGGAGTACACATAAGCATTCTAGTCTCTCTTCGCTGGCGAGTACCAATTAAACCTACTCGAGCGAGTACATACCATTTTCGGCAATCCCCACATTGATTCTCCACCCGTACTAGGAGGACGTTCCATATTCCCTCCACGCCTATGGCAATCAAATATCTGCACACAGTCACTCCCACAACTCCAAATCACAGCACACAAAGAGAGAGAGAGAGAGAATGGCTAGCAGTAGCCCTAACAACATCAATGGCGTTGGCGGCGTCACTGGTTTTGGTAGTGGTGGTGGTGGTGGTGAGAACCACCCTTGCATTACGAGATTCGTCGACCGAGGTTCTCTTGAAAGCCACCGGTTGTACCTTGCTCGTCGGACAGTTCTGGAGATGCTGAGAGATAGGGGCTACATTGTTCCCGATTCTGAGATTGATCGTTCTCTCTCAGATTTTCGTTCTGCTTTTGGCGACAATCCCAACCTTGAGCGCCTCCGTATCTGTGCTTCCCTCCGCTCAAACCCCTCTAAAAAGGTACACACAAAATTGCCTACTGTATATATGTATATTAGATATATGTGTGTGTTTGTAGGGTGTGTATGAGTGTGTTGGGTTTTCATATAGAAAAGATTTTGCTCTGTTTATCGATGGAAAAGGCTACAATGAACTCGATAGCCCGGTGGGGGTGTTGATTTAGCTTTAGAGTTTAGACGAACCTCAAACTCATACATCTTGGATTCGGTTCTCATTGTTATTTGCGGCGTTTAACTCATACGTGTATTTAACAGGTGATTGCAAGTATCGGGATTTGGGTTGGGTCCAATGTGGCCGTAGATGTATTTAGCGGGTGATTATAAGTATTCTCTTCATTGACATGAAAGAAAGAAGTGAAAAAAAGGCTAGAATGAATAGCCACCACACTCAGTTACATGTTGGTTATACATCTCTGTGGGTTGGTCGCATAGGGGTCGTTTTGTTACAGTATTAAATTGTTTGTGGAAATTTTCTTTTTAGTTGTAAGTGCTCTCATTTGGGATTTTTTTATTATTGTTTGTAAATGATCAGTTTGATGATGTTGAATGTATATGTAGCTTTGAAGGTAATTTGAGTTTTTGGGTTTCGTTTTAGTATGTGCCTAGGCATTTCCGTTCTATTAGATGTATTATTTTTGTTGATAATACGTTCAATGCCCGTTTGATTACTGTTAAAATAATTGAATTTTGTACAGGGAACAGAAATTGTGATCCATATTGTTCTTAGTATATGCGAATCTGAGAAGTTGAACTAATTGATTTTATGATTTAAGAAATTTACTTTTGGTTTACTCTCTGTATATTCAGGTTTCATTCTATGTCTTGGTTTGATATATGTAGTACACTACTCTTGTTTGGAATTTGCAGTAGTCTGATACAATTCTTTCTTTGTTTCAGATTCTGGTTATTTTTTGTGGAACTGCAGAAATCAGAAAAGCGGTTATCATAGGCATTTTGAGTCAGATCGTCAACAAGGAAAGTTTGCACAGGGTGATCTTAGTTTTGCAAAGCAAAATGAATTTCCATGCTCGAAAAATAGTGGATGAGTATTCAATCAAAGTTGAGACTTTCCAAGTAAGTTACTTTGTGCTTAATCAAACTTCACAGTTCCAATTTTGTTACAAGGTTTTAGTACTATGTCCAGCAGAAAATGTTTTCTTATTTTCTTATCTCAAGAAGTTGTCATCAATTTGTAGAGAAGAAAATTCAAACATTTGATGCAATTCTTTGCTTGGTAAGGATTGGTCCATAATATACACCCTCCTCTCATTTTTATGCGAGTGACATTCCTTTACAATATAGTGTACTGCATGAATCCTTCTTAAAGAGTGAATTTCTCATGATTCATAGGCTAGTTTTACTTTTTCACATTCAAATATGAGTTGTTTTTGTTGATTACAGTCTTCATTGTCTGGCAATACGTATTTCCTGAACAAAGAATTGTCTCTGCATTGACTAAACAGTGATTGATTATATTTGCAATAATTTTTTGACCAGCTTGCAGCCTGATATCAATCCTCTTTGAATTGGTGTCACATTGTTAAAAGGCTGTTTGAATTGCATGCGACCATACTTGAAATATCAAATAGAAATATCAGTTATTTCTATTGCCCGATGGATTTTTGTTTACCATCTTCCTGTTCTTCAGTATTGGATGTGGGTATTCTGATAATTAATATGTGAAATCACTTTGCTAATACCACTATAAGTTATGAGATTTTATGGCAGCCTGTTATTGGAAATACACAACTGTGCGTGTAGAATCTTGTACAATATAAACACGAGAACAGATCTCTCTCGTGGTGAACTCGAATAAGTCAATCAAATGGTCAACCTTGCTATTTGGAACAGGCTGAGATCCGTTGGTGGCCTAAAACGGTAATGGGTGACTTTCGTGGATCAAGGGAGCGGTCCAGTAAGGCTGAGGGAGGTTCCTGGAACAGAGAAAGACAAGTTAGAAGGGCGCCGGAGTGTTTTCCGGCGTATCCCGATCAAGTCAGATTTTGAGAGGGGGGAAAAAGAAAACACTGAGTATAGGTTTGAGAAAAGGTTTTTCGTTGCATACCGTCTTGACTTTTGTGAGGAGTATTTATACCTCAAAAACTCATGATTGCTGTCAGTGTGGTCAGTAGGTGATCATTAGATACGGGCAACGTGCGCACTGATTCCTATGAGGAATGTCTTCTCTTTTAACTGTTCGGGATCCCGAGCAACCAAGGCTGTGTCATCGGCCTGCCGACTGTTTAATGAGCTCCTCTCGGCAAGGATGTAATAAATGCCCAGTCTTAGGGACATTTATTATCTTTCACTTCCGAGCCTTACCCTATTAAATGATGTGTCATCAAGAGAATGGTGTAATTAAATGTTTGTTTTCTCAAGTCGTGTGTCAGCAAGGGCATCCGGTCTTTTTGTCTCTGATGTGACACAATATGCCACGCGCTCATTCCCCATCGGTTGTGTCTTCTGCCTTCTTGTGCCTTCTGACACCAATTTGTGTAAGACGAGGTCATGATGGCTAACCTAGTCTAGCCTAGGCTAGTGACCTGTACATCAATAGCCTCTGCAGGAGCAGAGAACGTCATCCTGGATGGGTACATCTTGGTACTGAGGGGAGTGGTACATGTAGGGACCGATGTACCCATATCCCATCGAGGGATACGTGTCGGTATGTAACGTACTGGGTGTTATTGATCCCTATGAACAGTACCTCGGGGGAACAGGGACTTGTGCTCCGACGGGTACGTGTCGTGATTATAGTAACAAGAATTTACTGATGTCGAGGACACATGTCGAGGACACGTGTCTTCATCTTGGAGTATTTGGAAATGTCCCATCAACTGCCCCTCAGCCTTCGATCTCTTGATACCGAGGACACGCGTCTTAAGGAGACAAAGGGTTCTGCATTGCCTTTAGTCGCTTTCCCCTGCTTCGGAGGTCGTGCGAATTAAATGCGCCTCTTCGTGCTTCGTGCCCAAATGATGGGGATAAGTACTATATAAATGGGCTTCCTCTCTCACTTTGCCATTTCGGATTTCTTCAGAGAGCCCTTGTCTGAAACCTCGCCGGAGATCCCTTTCTTTTCGTTGTCTACTGTCCAATCTTTCACCGAAGTCTTAAGGCCAGCAGACCCATCCTTGCTTCTGAACATTTTGGAGGAAGGAGTCGCTTCAAGTTTCAAGAAAAACTTCCTTTTACGTTCTGGTGAGTCCTTGTATCTTCCCTTTATTAGCCCTCCGTCTCTTCTCTTCTTCTCGTTTTTTGTTCCTTTTGGTTTTTCGATAACTGGAGGCGTTTCTGGTTGCCACTCAGCGACTAATCCTCAGAAAGCCTCCTTGGGGATCTTCGTGGAAAACCCCCCTCCTTCTTCACTTTTTATCACTTTTTGGAGATGCCCCATCGTCGCCCTGTGATGGTAAGCCTTCATCCTAGGGTCCCTTGTCTCAAATTCTCCGTTAACTTGGTTGACTACCAGCATGGAATCGCAATGTACGATCAAGTTCGTAACCCCAGTTGCCTCAGCTAACCGAAGTCCTGAGATGAGAGCCTCATACTCAGATTCATTATTGGATGCTTTGAATCTCAGCCGAACGCCCTGTTCCGCGACCATTCCATCTGAAGAGACTAGCAAGATACTGATCCCGGACCTCTTATTGTTCGACGAACCGTCCACACATAAAAGCCATGGTGATCCCTCACAATTCGTTGGGAACGCTATGCCGGGAGGAGGCAGTCTCTCTGGAACGGGATGTTCCCCTGAAAACTCTACTATGAACTCTGCCAACACCTGACCCTTTATAGCGGTTCGAGGTTTGAAATGAATGTCGTGTTCCCCCAGCTCCACTGCCCACTTGAAAATCCTTCCGGAGAGGTCTGCCTTCCTCAAAATGGCCTTTAAGGGCTGATCGGTAAGGACGGTAATTGGGTGCGCCTGAAAATAATGCCTTAGTTTTCTTGCAGTTGTGACCAGGGATAGAGCCAGTTTCTCTAGGGACAGGTATCTTGTCTCCGCGTCCTGGAGCGCCTTGCTTATGTAATAAATCGGCTTCTGGCGGTGCTCATGCTCACGAATAAGTACCCTGCTGACGGCAAATTCTGATATGGATAAGTACAAGAAGAGCATTTTCCCCTCGATAGGGACGGATAGGGTCGGGAGAGTCCTGAGGTATTCCTTGATTCCAGCCAGGGCGTCTTCGCACCGCTAGCTCCATATATCCTTCTCAGCCCTCTTGATGGCTCCAAAAAAGGGTTTGCATTTGTCTGAGGCAAAACGGTTAAGTGTTGCCAGCATCCCTGTGAGCTTTTGGATTTCTCGGACAGTTCGGGGGCTCCGGATGTCTAGGATCGCTGGAATCTAATCCAGGTTAGCTTCGATTCATCGCTGACTCACCAGATATCCGAGAAATTTACCCGACTCTACTCCGAAAATGTACTTTGCAGCGTTCAGCTTCAGCCCGTACTCCCTGAGGGTGGAGAAGGTATCTGTCAAATCTACCAGGTGGTCACAGCTTCGTTTGTTCTTCACCAGCATATCGTCAATGTAGACCTCCATGGTGTTGCCGATCTTCTTTTTGAACATCCGATTCATCAGTCTTTGGTATGTTACCCCGACGTTCTTTAGCCCAAACGGCATCACTTTGTAACAGTAAACTCCCTTTGGAGTGATAAACGCCGTCTTTTCCTGATCCGGGGGATAGAGAGGGATCTGGTGATATCCTGCTCAGGCATCCAAGAAGTCCATGCGTTCATATCCGGCAGTGGCATCCACTAGCTGGTCCACCTTTGGTAGGGGTAGTCGTCCTTGGGACATGCCTTATTTAGATCAGTGAAGTCTATGCAGGATCTTGCACAATATAAATACGAGAACAGATCTCTCCCGTGGTAAACTCGAGTCAGTCAATCAAATAGTCAACCTTGCTATTTGGAACAGGCTGAGATTCGTTGGTGGCTTGGAACGGTAATGGGTGACTTTCGTGGATCAAGGGAGCGGTCCAGTAAGGCTGAGGAAGGTTCCTGGAACAGAGAAAGACAAGTTAGAAGGGCGCCGGAGTGTTTTTCGGCGTATCCCCTCCGACGATCAAATCAGATTTTGAGAGAGGGGAAGAAGAAAACACTGAGTATAGGTTTGAGAAAAGGTTTTTCGTTGCATACCATCTTGCCTTTTGTGAGGAGTATTTATACCTCAAAAATTCATGATTGCTGTCAGTGTGGTCAGTAGGTGATCATTAGATACAGGCAACTTGCGCACTGATTCCTATGAGGAATGTCTTCTCTTTTAACTGCTCGGGATCCTGAGCAACCAAGGCTGCGTCATCGGTCTGTCGACTATTTAATGAGCTCCTCTCGGCAAGGATGTAATAAATGCCCAGTCTTAGGGACATTTATTACCTTTCACTTCCGAGCCTTATCGCATTAAATGCTGTCTCATCAAGGGAATGGTGTAATTAAATGCTTGCTTTTCTAAGTCGTGTGTCAGCAAGGGCATCCGGTTTGTTTTGTCTCTGATGTGACACAATATACCACGCGCCCATTCCCCATGGGCTGTGTCTTCTGCCTTCTTGTGCCTTCTAACACCAATTTGTGTAAGACGAGGTCATGATGGCTAACTTAGCCTAGCCTAGGCTAGTGACCTGTACATCAATAGCCTCTGCAGGAGCAGAGAACGCCATCCTGGACGGGTACATCTCGGTACCGAGGGGAGTGGTACATATAGGGACCGATGTACTCATATCCGACCGAGGGGTACGTGTTGGTACGTAACGTACTGGGTGTCATTGATCCCTATGAACAGTACCTCGGGGGAATAGAGACTTGTGATCCGACGGGTACGTGTCGTGATTATAGTAACAAGAATTTACTGATGCCGAGGACACGTGTCTTCATCTTGGAGTATTTGGAAATGTCCCATCAACAACTACGAAATTTTGGAAAATAAATTTATCATACTTCTCTTCAATTGAGTTTTTTTGTGTTCTATTTGAAGTTCCATTATATGATGTCTAGTTGTCTACCCTTTTCAGGTTACTGACTTGCTGGTTAATTTTACAAAGCATGTGTTGGAGCCAAAGCATGAGATTCTGACTGCTGTGGAGAAGCAAAAGCTGCTAAAGAGATACAATGTGGAAGACAAGCAGGTTATTACTTTTTGTCCTTGCAATTGCCATCAACTACAATGGTAGCACAAATTTCAAAAAGGTGCACATTTAATTTTGTTAGCTAATGCTCAGATTCTTGAGGGGGGACATCAATGTCTATCTGTCTACATAAGTCAATACTTGTTTCATTGTAGAAACAGTAACACTGATATATAATATTTAGTTATTTAGTTAATCAATTCCTTAATTTACCCTTAAAATTTCTCAGGCATATGCAGAGTTGAAGTGTTTTTTTGATAACAAGTTTTGGAAAACTGTTCTTTTCAGTCGTTGAAGTTCTTTTAAAGTTATTGGTTAGAGATTTGATATATTACTGTAAATCAGAAACCGAAACTACACAAATCCGAACATCCTATATTAGACCTACATATCAATGTAGTCCAGTCATAGTACCACATGAATTAATCTTGTTCCGCATTTTCGTTTTCTATTGTTGTTGGATTTGAATTCCCTTGGCACATTCATTGCTCAGACTAGAGGTCTTAGCTAACCTCTAGGACCCCAATTCTGGTCTTTGCACAGACGATTGCTGCTTCTTGCATTAGTTTTGTTCTTGATATTAGTTCTTCTAGTTATGCTTACAATAAGAACTCCTACACCTATTTTTGAACTCGCCCAAGTCTTTTACCTTTACTTAACTGTATCCTGGGATTGCAACATCTCGCAACACTCGGCAGTGGAGTTGCTGTCTTGGGATATTGGTTAAGGGTTATCGGCACGAGTAAGAAAAATTGATGTTATTTTTGGATGTCGAGTGGAAGTAGTTGTTTTGTGTGTTTCATGCAGGTTGCTAAAGTGGGCTTGCCCTTGATAAAGATTCACAAGTCAAATTTGTGATTGCATTTTTGCTAGGCAAACTTTCCAATTTTTCCATCCCTGTTATATTCAGCTGTCAAGATTGAGATCACAAGGTTCAAGATCAAAACACCAAGTTTCAAGAACCGTTAACTATGCAATTCTCTTGTAGTTAAACAAAAAGAGTTCAATTCACAATTTCTCATAGTGGTTCATGCATTACATATTTGAAATGTTTGTTTTACGGCTATCAGTTGCATAAGGTTCTTGACCATAAGACACCAAACATGGCTAGAAATAGATCCTAGGGAGAGTTCGATGTTCATGTCATGGACATTCCAGGGTCTCAGAAAAGGAAATTTAACCATGAATTAAATCTATATTTGAGGTACAGCTGATTCCAATTAAGCTTCGTTAAAAATCAGTATCTATAGTAAAATTGTTTTCTGAGAATCGTAGCCAGAAACTGCTCTGTTTTTGCTTCTTACATTTGTTTTAAGGACTGTTCTGTTTTCTTCATCATTCTACTTGGGACATTAAGAACAGGTAATACTCAATCTTTGTTTTGTTATTTTAGTTGTTTAAGGAAAATCATTTTTTCAGAACATCCTCTGTTGTAGTTGTAAGAATGAGCAAAGTCAATGCAGCATGTCTATGATTTAAACTGCCG
Organism: Ilex paraguariensis; assembly: GCA_963454935.2. Taxonomy (NCBI): domain Eukaryota; kingdom Viridiplantae; phylum Streptophyta; class Magnoliopsida; order Aquifoliales; family Aquifoliaceae; genus Ilex; species Ilex paraguariensis. The sequence continues at coordinate 70,260 of CAUOFW020001027.1, read as the reverse complement.
GTTTAAGAAACAATGCAGCATGTTTGCTTCCCTGGAAAAATGCTGCCAAGTTATGAATTGCATGCTCACATTTAGTTCACTTGATATTTATATAACTCACTTAAGTAGTCTGTATCTGTAATTGTATGATACATTTTTGTTATTCAGATTCCTCGAATGCCACAGAATGATGCAACTGCGAGGTACTATGGACTTGAGAAGGGGCAGGTGGTGAAAGTTACTTACGATGGCGAACTTACTGGTTCAATTGTCACTTACCGCTGTGTTATGTGATGCCATATTATGAGGTGGGGACTTATTAGGTGTGAAATAATTAATCTATATTTTAATTATTGCTAAATTTAATTATTAATTTATTATATAATTCTTTGAGTATCTAATATGTTATTTATTTAGGTATCTTTATGACCCCTTAAAGTATTTGTACATCGAATTATATTATAAAATTTTATTTTGTTATATAGATTTATTAGATCGCATATAATATTATTGTATACAAAAAAATAAAATATAATAAATATTTGACCGTAGAATTCAATCTGATAACTACATGTGTATAATAATTAAAATAATTTAAGATGTATAGGACTTAATTTCATATAGATATAAAAAATTATATATAATTATATTACAGATAAATGAATTCAAAAGAATTTAGAAATTAAAAGTCCTTATAAAAGAGTCCAAAATAAGTTTAAAGTCAAATAGGGTAAAAAATAAAAATTAGATGAAAGTATAAATGTGAGTATAATTGACTTTATTATAATAATTATGGATAAAATAAGAAATCAAAAATTTTTCGCAGATGCTGACATTTATAAGTGGTAAGTATAGTATTTATAAGTAAAAAGTTTATAAGATTAGACACACTATCACTAGAATTATAATACAATCTTCTGATATAGTTTATCTTGGTTATAGGATTACTTTGGCGAGGCTTTAAAATTTGACAAGTTAATATTAGCCTTGAATCAAATTTAGACAAATTTAAAAATGATTTGAACTGTAAAAAATAAAAATTATTTTATTTATTTTTTAGAATTTGAATTACCTTCTATTTAATTATATAGATTGATAAATGTTTACAAATAGTACACTTTTGCACAGGACACATGGCACAATGCCATGTGGAAAGCTTAGCAATTCACACATATTTAAGTGGTTTTCTTCAATTCAGTGTGCTAGTATACACCAATAGTTCTGGTAGAAAGTGTTAAAAGCTTAAGAGTTAAGACGTATGCAGAACCTTTCATTGTGTTCACACTATGCATTAGCAAAAATCCAAAACCCAAAACCTAACCCCTTTATAATTGCTAATAAGATTTGAAACCTTGGCCAACATTATCTATAATTCACAATGCTATATGAATTTATAAATTAGACTTGATAATCACAACTATTGAATAAGTAATAACTCCTAATAAATGTTGAGATTCACATAATGTTACATAAATTTAAAAATTAAATTTAATAATTATAATAAATATTGTGACTCACAGTAAAATCAATAATTATAATTATTAATTCTAATTTTTAAGTTTATGTAGCATTGCTCTTGTAATTATTCAGATTAACTTTATCAATAATCACTCAGCGTAGCCGCTTCCAACCCTTATTAACACGTAGGTCCCTCTTCTCCCCCTATAAATAAAGACAATTCACCATTTGCCTTAGATACAACTACTACAGTACTATTACCTGATAGCTTCAGAGAGAGAGAGAGAGAGAATGACATCCATGATGGTCACCACCGCCACCAGCTACCGTCGGAGCAGCAACAAGGTCATGATCACTGCATTGCTTCTTATGTTTATGTTGCTGATGGTGTCCGCGGTGCCGGACCGGGCCGGAAAAGTTACAAAGTTGGGAGAAAGCTGCATGAGCGGCTGCCTTACAAACTGTGTCGATTTCCTCCAAAAATCATACGCTGAATGCTCTGCAATGTGTGCCACACGCTGCGTAGGTCAATGTGGAATGGATCCTGGATGCAATTTGAAGGCCATTCTGGAAATGTAGCAACCATGTATGATCTAAATATGTGTGTGCACGTGCGTTTGTGTGAATTTTCAGGTGTGTATGTTTGTAATTGGATAAAGGTACGGAGACAGAGCTCCCCTTTATCCAACGAATAAAATTTGGTGTATCCTGTCGGCCACCTTGTCGTGATTGTTATGACGATGATGTTATTGTTATGACGTTTTTTTAACAACTCAATAAAGTCTTGTTGTTGTCGTGAGAAAATCTTGTTATTGTCGTGATAAGATGTTCATCATAAAAGCCTATGCATGCACAGGTAAATATGTTTGTACTTAAATCAATTGATATGTTTTTTAGGTGTGTAAAACCCGAGGAAAAAAATAGGGGTAAAATAGTAATTAGATGTTAAAGCACAGGTCAAAAAAGTAAATTTTTATATAATTTAGATGACAAAACGGATCTCACCGATGGATTCATCCCGCAAAATCTAACTATCCAGTAAATTTTTGTAAAATTCTGAGACAGTCGGATTTTTCACATATTGCGAATCAATCAGTTGTCGCACGACTAAAATAATTGTGATCAGATTTTATTTGTGAAATCAGAAAAATAATTTAAAATTAGTTCAATAAAAATCTACTAAACTTAATACGAGACTAGATTTAATTGGTTCGAAATAAAATTAGAACCGTTAAAAAAAATGTGTGGCACAACGTGAGCCATATATTTAAACTATATAAAGTGGAATTTTTTTTTTCTTCCACTTTAGTCTTCTAGACTTCTAGTAGCCAGGCAAGAGAGAGAAAGAAAAAAAGTAATTTTCTTGATTTTCTTCTTTAAATCTACGAAAATTAAACAGTTTAATCATTTCGGATCAAGAATTAAAATTGTTCTACGCAACAAAGGCTATGCAACCATACCAAAGATCACAATTTTCTCCAAAAATATCAAAATTGAGAATTTAGAACTAAGGCTTAGAAAGCTAAATTTGGGCTTTCCTAAGAGTTCTATTACGTGGGCTCACGTCATGGGAGATAGAGTTTTTCCTATTTAGATGTAATTTTAACGTAAAAAATGGCATATGAAATGAGTAAGTTAAGGGTGTATATCAAATGTTAAGTCTTGACTAGTGTAACTTATGGGTCAAATGTAGGATTTATAATTAACCTTGTAATTAGTAAAATTCTATTATGATTAACTTAGTGTAAGTTAATGTTAATGATTTAAAGGATATTAATTGTACATTAGCATGACTTAATGTTTTAATGACATCAACTTTAATAAAATTATTAACTTGTTATGTGATTGTAAAATAATATGTATATTAAATGATTATTTAGCATATGATTAATGTACTAGATTTGTGCTTATGTTTATAGAATTAATAAACATGTTGTCATGATGGATATAATAAGTATGTTAGTTGTGTAAATTGATGTGCCTTCTAGGTGTTTGTTTAAATGTCTAGGTGAATACAAGTATGTTAGTTGAGTTGATTGTTTTATATAAAATGTTTGGGATTGCGTTGAAAATGTGATTGTATTGCATTCATTATGTAATGGACATTATAAATGGAACCAAAGGTAATTGCACGTTGTATTGCATTATGCATGAGTTGCACTACATTCATGGGCATTGACATAGGTGAGAATGTGTGCATAGTATAAAATCAATCACCACATAGGTGGTTGATCGTGGGTTAGGGAAAATTGTATCAAGGTCCAACTGAGTCGCACAGAAAATTAACTGGATAAATGTGTCGGGGTGTAACAAGAAGGACTAGATTCTCTCTCTGGTGTAAGACCCGCGTACTTGATTTATACACTTTTCGGTGGTGCAATCCCATAAAAGTGTAACGGTGAAAACGGAACTGCATGTGGGATGTCCTAAAAATTCATTGATGGTGTAGTGTCTCATTGGTGAAATAACATAAATCATCACCCCACAAAGATACGAGAAAATGATTTAATTAATCATTGAATATACATAAAAACCAATGATGGAGAGTTGGAATGCCCGGATACATACGCATGACATTGCATGTGTTGTGGAAGCCCGGGATGGGGCTCGGTGTTAATATTGCTTGCGTGAGTCTCATCTCATGGCATGACGTGATTTATGACATTTGTTCATAATACATATATTTAAATAAATGCATGAAATGATTGTTGTATGTGACATTTCATATGCATTTGAGTTGAGATATATTATCTATAAGAGTTACCCTATTGAGCGTTGGCTCACTCTTTAAGAAAACATTTTTTAGGTATCGCACAAGCTTACACCGAAAGCGAGGCCATGGACCCGCTTTGATGACAAAGCCGGTCCGTGGCTCTTATTTTGATGTTGTAGTGCCTTGTATCTGTTTACTTTTAACCTTGTATAATTTTTGTAAACAAAATTTTTTTTTATATTAAAAAGACATGTATATAGGATTGTTTTGAGACATTTATTCTTTTATGAATGTATGTACGCATAGATAATGATTATAATAGTATCCGATATTATGCAATTGATTATAGATAATGGACCCACTGTGGTCAATGTTGTATGATTGCACAGATTGCTTGTTTGAGCTATTGTATATAAGACTGTCTTTAATGTATAGTTCAACGCCCAACATACTCAAAAACACCTCGAAAAAGATGAATTTCGATATTCAATCACTTATTCGTTTTAGTTTCCATGGAAACGAAAATGTTTTAACCAATTTGAACATGTTCTCTTTATAGCCTTTGTGCACTACTATCCAAAATGGCATCACACACCCATTAAAGGTGATCCTGTGAATATCCCAAACCATTCAAGTAACCCAAAATCATCAGCTACATGAGTATAGCTGGTTAATCTAGGTACTAAAGCGAATCTACCAAAGGTACAAAAAAAAAACATATTTGTTAGTAAAGGCATACAAGGTTGTTCCCCAAAGAAGGTATCATTCTGGAAGTGCAGATTGGGCTCCATTAAGAAGTTTTTCTAGCCTGTTTTTCAGTTCTGTCACTTCCGCCACTAGTCTGCTTCATCTTCATCACTACTAGGTGATGAGAGATCTGACACCAGCTCCATTTTCAAAGGCTTTTCCACCTAAAAAAGAGCTTTAGACTCTCCGTGCAGTTTAAAACCCCCACACCTGTGTCAACTATCATGTTGTCAAGATTGAGAAGCATAATTTTCAAAACAGAGTTTAGAATTTCTTGAACAACAGCTTTCTAATAAGAAAAGTCATCTAGTCATTTCTTATTTATTCCGTAAAATAATCCTATATAATATGAGCAATTTTTTTTTCTGTTTAACCATCATGTCCTGTGGTTAAGCATCAGCAACACAATTTGCCCTAGTACACCTAAATTCTACAGCCTACAACACTCAACTCAAGCTTGAGCAGGCCTTGCTAAATTTGATCTAAGCCTGAGCATACCGAAGCTCAGAAGACTCGGTTCGATTAACACCCTTACAACACAACATACTATACACCAAAGACATGACAAGGGCAATGTTGAATTCTATCAATGCAGCATTTTATGGAAGACCATCTTAGAAAAAAAATTTACATGTTAACCAAGTCTCCATTTTACATTTTAACAAAGTCTCCGTAACTTCTTATACACTTTAAGTGCAGCAAAGTTCAATTCTTGTTGAAGAATTTAACACGAAAAAGCAAATCAAAATAATTATCAGTTTCCTCCATTATAATTTACTCAGGAGAAATAAACTGGGAGATGTCATTATACGTAATGTTAATTGATTACGCCCAAAGAATAACGCGGTAATTGTAACACAGTTTTGGGATGTCAATTCCACGAAAAGACAAATTAAAAGAATAATAGAATGAACAAAGAAACTAAAAAAAAATATTAAATGATTACTGGATAAAAAAGATTAATTTTAAATACAAATTAAAATGAAGTAAAGTGACTAACGGAAAAAGTACTCAAATTTGAAAAACAGTAAAGCGTCGAGAATTCCTAACACAAATTTGGTATTTTAATTATTCTTAATTCATTAAATAACTCAATTGAGAATTCAATTCCCAAAATTCCTAATCGGAAGGTATAGATTTATAAACCAAGACTAAACCAAATGTAACCCTTTGAAAATACGTAAATTATTATCACTATTAAGAAAATTCAATAATGACAATATACTCAAAAAGTAATATTACCACAAAGAATTAAATCAATATAGATAAATAATTGATCTAAACATAATCAAAGAGCTAATCAATTCAATAGAAAAACCATTATTGAATCCATAAAAAAAATAAATTGTATGATTATTTGGAGAAAAAAATATCAACAATAAATTGAAAATAATAAAACAAAAGGGTTTTACTAATTAGAAATCAAATGTATAAATTAAAAATAAATAAAATATCATTTATTGTGTAAGTTACTCCCTCACCCTAAAAATTTAGTTACCCATAAATATAATAGATAACAAAAATCTCTAAAACAAAATAGAGCAGAATTGCGGGCATCGGCATTTTTCTCCTCCTCCCTGATCTGCGTCTCTTCTTGATCAAGCACAGAACCGCCCACCTTTCTCTCTTTTTATCTTCCAGCCGCCACAAAGAAAAAGCAAGGGTTTCAAGTCAATCTTCCTTTTTAAAAAATACATTTTTCTCCCCTCTCTACTCCAACCTTTCTATTTCAGCCCCTCTTAATTCCAACCTTTTTACTTCAGCCCTAAATCCCAAATCTTGTGTAATTTGAGAAAGATGAATCCCAATAAAACTTATGAGTGTTGGGGTCCATTTGACAGCTACATCAATTTCAGCCTTTTTGCTCTATGGGTTGCCATCAAAATAAAAATAAATATAAAGTCGAATAATAAAGTCCAAAAATATTAATTATAAAGCCCATTTATAAATTCTCTCACCAACCAATAATGCAATATTTAAGATTTAAAATATTATAAAATTATGTTCAAATACATCTCAGTGTGACTAGATATTAAATTCAGTAATATAAATTATATCTAATTATTTTTATTCACATTTTAATCCAATAATAGGGTATTTAGAATACACTTCACGCATTCATCACACCCCTCAACTTACTCATTATTAGTCCCTAGCAATTTTCATGTCAAAACAACGAAAGAAACCAAAGAAAATCACACACAAAGGCTACCAAGTCACATTTTCTAGATTCACATATCAAAGCAATCTTAAGAATTCAATAACCCTATCACAAGCAATCCACCTTAAGCAATCTACAGAGTGTGTGTGTTTCAAACTATATTCATCTAACTAGAAGCCTTGACACATGCAATATCAAGAACATCTCAAGCAAAAGGTTTAACTCCATAACTCACGGGTATAAAAGTGTTTCGTGTGAAGATTCTCTCTATGGAGTTGACAATGGGTGTGTACACACACTCATGGGGAATTAAGCAATTTTGTACAATCAACAAACAAACATTGATCTTATAATAGGAATACTAACAAATGAGACTTCCACCACACTTTCCCAAAACCTTACTTAGGATCAGAACGGTCAACACAAAAGGATGTAACGTGACTTAGGTTTGAGGCTATATAAAAAAAATGGAAAAGATTCAAAAACTTTCAAGTACATACAGAGGAAATCTTGTTAAATCTCTTAGTAAACCACATTTCTCACTCGATGTATTCTTCAACCTTTCAAGTCATCAAATAATGCATCTTTTTCTTTTCTTTTCTTTTTCTCTTTTTTTTTTTTTTTCTTCGTTTTTTTTTCCTTTTTTTTTTTGAAACAATTTGGTGAACAATTATGTCACCTTGGTATTTTGCTATTTCTACCCAGCCTTGGTTTTTTTTTTTGAAGCTCACTCACTTGAACACCTTGTAACTCATGTTCTTCCCTTTTCTTTCTCTCTCTTTTTTTTTTCAAAAAGAATTCCACATCTAATACACACTTGGAAGTAACAAGGGTAGGAAAAATCAATGTATAAATTATATTCTAATGTGGAAATGTATGAATAATGTAGGCATATGAAAAAAAAAAAAAAAAGCTACATGTGTTTATTGGCTCAAAGTTGGCTACTAGGGCTCTATGGTGGAAATGATTAACTTGAAAGGTTCAAACGTTGATCCTAAGTTGACCTTCATCATATCCCAAGTATATCCACCATCTTACCACAAACCATGTAATGATATTTTCAAAAGAAGTACCCAGTTCAACAGATCAATGAACGCTTATCACAATTTACTAGCATTTGTAAGCTTTCAATCTTCTCCAAAACTCACATGAATACTTAAGCAAAAGAGTTATCTAGCTACATGTGTTAAACCACCATCTTACCACAAAGCTTGGATGAGTGCATTAGGAGTTCTGTGAATGCTTCAACAAAAATTGATTATGGTGGGTTTGGAGAATTCACGAAGATGGCTATGAATGAGAATAAGTACACATGTGAAAAGAATGTACGTGTGATGTAAAATTAAAAATATTTGACATATGAAAATATGTCACAGAGTTCCAACAAGCATTTTAAATATGAAATTTGCACAATTACCCCCCAACTTAAATACAACATTGTCCTTAATGTTTAAGAATCAAATTTGAATAGGAAGTAACAAAAAAGGGTAAAATACACCTGATGAGTTGGGTAGTTCGCTAAGCACCAAAGATGATAACCTGAAATGAAAAAATGAAACTAACCTGTAAACAAAAACAAAGAAAACAACAGCAAACACTACAACAAATTTGTTTTTTAACGATGAATTTTGGCGACGAACAATAAAATTTGTTGTTAAAAAATGATTTTCGGCAACAATTTCAAATGTTTCTAGCGGTAAAATTTTTTATGATATTTTTGGCGACCATTTTTTGTAGTTGTCGCCAATAATTTTCGCAAAAATTTTTCCTCCAAAAAAAATTTGGCGCCAATGTTGGCGCTAAATACTAATATTATGGATGACACAAAAATTTGTCGCCAAAATAATATTTTGGTCTCAAAATTTTTGTCAAATAACGAAAAATAAAAAAACAAAAATAATAATACTTAGCTACAATACATGTTTGTCGCGGAAAAAAAAGTTAAAATTATTTTTGTTTGGCAACAAATGATAATTGGTCACAGAATATCATTACAAGAAAAAAGTTTTACTGCAACGATTTTTTGTGATGTGTAAGAAAAATTGTTGCCAAAAAAAGATATTCTACAACAAATATTACGTTTAATCACCAAAAAGTATTAAACAAAATTTTGGCGACCATTATTTATATTTGTCGCTACAAGAATAAAGGTCTTTTGTGATAACATTTTTTACGATGGCTACAACAGGCGTGTTTGAAACAATTTTTTATGGTGATTGTGTTTGTTGTCACAAAAAACGTGTTTGTATCAATATTTTGTTAATATTTGTGGCAGCTATTTTTCTTATCGTAAATAGTGTCATAATTCAAAACAAAAATTTATATTTGAGACAGTTGTTTTTTCTACCGTCAAAAATATTTCATAAACTCAAAAAGAATTTTTTTTATTTGTGGCAACTATTTTTCCCCGTCACATGTAATATTTTATAAAACATTAAAATGGTGGTTTAGATTAAAAAATAGTTTATTGTTTAAAGAAGAAAAACTTTAAAAAAAATTGTATTGGTCACAATTATTTTTCATGTTACAATATATTTTATAAAATTACGTAATTTTACATCAAAAGACGATTTTTAGTTCAAAGGAAAAAAAAATGAAACTCTACAAAGTCAATTTTTTATATCAAAACTAGGGGTGTCAAAATATGATACGACACAAAATTAGTTTCTTTGGGTCTTTCTTAAACCACCTGATTAGTAAATGAATGAATCCAAAAATACTAAATTAGGGTCTTTTATTTTTAATATTATTTTTTAAAAAAAATTAATTTATTTTTTATTCATTATGTGAGAGAGACATAAGAAGGAAAGACAACTAAAAGGAAAAGAAAGGAACTAAAAAAATAAAAATAAATAAATAAAACAAAACAAAACAAACAAAATAAATAAATAAAAACATACCTGCGTGGTGTGATCAAGGTTGATAGATTGGATCCTCAAGTGGAATGTCTTCCACTTCCGGAACTTGCCTATCAATTAATACTTTAAAACGTTGATCATTTACTTTAAATATCCGATCATCCTTAGTATTCTCTATTTCCACCATCTCATGTGCAAAAATATTCTTCACTACAAAAGGGCCGGTCTACCTAGACCTAAGTTTTCCGGGGTGCTTACGAAATCTAGAATCATATAAGAACACTCAATCATTAGGCTTAAAAGTTTTTCTCAAAATATTTTTATCATGAAACACTTTCATTTTAGCCTTATAGATTTTAGAGTTCTTATAAGCATCATTTCTCAATTCTTCTAATTCGATCAACTAAAATTTTCTAAGCTTACCTGCTTCTCCCATGTCAAAATTAAAATTCTTGATAGCCTAATAGGCTCGATGCTTGAGCTTCACAGTTAAGTAGCAAGACTTTCCAAAAACAAGCCTATAAGGTGACATGCCTAAAGTAGTTTTGAAAGTTGTACAATAGGCCCAAAGCGCATCAACTAATCTCAAAGATCAATCCTGGTGATTCGGGTTGACTGTTTTTTCTAAAATTTGTTTAATTTTCTTGTTTGCAAATTCTACCTGTCCACTTGTCTGAGTGTGGTAGGCAGTAGAGATCTTATGTACCACCCCATATTTTTTCATCAAATCTTCAAAAAAACGGTTGTAAAAATGTGTACCTCGGTCACTAATGATAGCACGTGGTATACCAAATCGAGATAACACATTCTCTTTGAGAAATTTAATTACCGTCTTATTATCATTGCTCCTGCAAGATGCTGCCTCTACCCATTTTGACACATAATCTATTGTCAGAATATATTGATATCCAAAAGAAGGAGGAAATGATCTAATAAAATCAATGCCCCAACAATCAAAAATTTCAATCATTAAAATTGAGTTTAAGGACATCATATTACGACGGGACATAACTCCTAACTTTTGAAACTTTTTCACATGAGCAACAATAGATATTTGCATCCTTAAACAAGGTGGGCCAAAAAATCCATAATGTAGAATTTTTGTAGCGGTTTTCTTCATTAAAAAGTGGCCCCCACAAGCTTAGGAGTGACAAAATTTCAAGACGCTGGCAATCTCCTCATCAAGGATGCAACGCCTTAAAATTTGGTCAGGACAGTATTTGAAAAGAAAAGGGTTATCCCAATAGAAATTACGTACCTCAATCATGAACTTCCTCTTGTCCTAAGTGTTTCAACCCACTGGTATCTCACCTGAAACCAAATAAATCACAATATGAGCAAACCATAGTAGAGAAGTAACATAAAATAAATACTCATCGGGAAAATCATCTCTGATTGACAGGTGGTCAGAGGTATCCTCAAATGTGAGCCTTGAGAGATGGTCAGCCACTACGTTCTCTACTCCTTTCTTGTCTTTGATGGTGATGTCAAATTTCTGCAAAAGTAAAATCCAACGTATTAGTCGTGTCTTAGCATCATTCTTTGTAAGAAGGTACTTAATGACTGCATAATCTATGAAAATAATAATATGAAAACCAATCAAGTAAGCACGAAACTTATCCATAGTAAACACTACAGCTAACAACTCTTTTTCCATGGTGGAGTAATTCATGTGAGCACTATTTAGAGTTTTACTAGCATAATAAATGACAAAAGGTTTCCTCTCCATTCATTGTCCAAGAACAGCACCTACAACAAAATCACTAGCATCACACATGATCTCAAAAGGTAAAGTCCAATCAGGTGGCTGCATTATGGGTGTTGAGGTAAGCTTGCCAATTAGTGATTTAAAGTATCATCTGGACCAAGAAAAATATGCTTTAAACCCTTAGGCAGATGCTTCAATTCAACTTTGGGTGCTTCCACACTTGAAGGAATTTATTTTTCACCTTTCTCAAGCAACTCCTCAAACTTCGGTTGCCATGCCCAAGTGCCATAGTCATGAGTCCTATCAAAAATAGCACACACATCAACTACATCAAATGGATCACTGATATAATCAAACTCAGAATGAACAAAAAAATATTCAAGGGGATCAAAATCATGAGCTATAGAAACTCCCCTATCCATAAGTGAGTCAATCATGTATGTTTGGTGGCTCTCGTCATCATTTGTTGGTTATTTTGTAATATGAAAAATATTCACCTCGAGAGTCATGTTTCCAAAAGACAGCTTTATGAGCTCATTCCTGCAATTAATAAGAGCATTAGCAGTGGCAAGAAAAGGTCTACCTAGAATCAAAGGAATTTTAGAAGTAGTATCAACAACAGAACTAGTGTCAAGGATTAGGAAATCAACAGGATAATAAAATTTGTCAATTTGAATTAGAACATCCTCTACCACACCCCGAGGTACTTTGACTGAACGGTCATCCAATTGCAATACCACAGTGGTTGGTTTGATTTCTCCCAACCCCAACTGCACATAAATAGAATATGGCATTGGATTCACGCTAGCTCCTAAATCTAGCAAAGGTTGTCCAAACTCATGATTTCCAATGCTACACGCAATGGTTGGACAACCAAGATCCTTGTACTTGGGAGGAATCCGCTGCTCAATTAGAGCACTAACTTGCTCTGTCAGGAACACTATCTTCTTCACATAGTGTTTCCTCTTAACTGTACACAAATCCTTGAGAACTTTTGCATAAGTAGGAATTTGCTTAATCACATGCAAAAGAGGAAGATTGATTTTTACCTGTCTTAGATTCTCTAGGATTTCATTGTTAGGATCCAGAGTTTGCTTGCTTGATTTTAAAGCTTGAGGGAATGGTACCTTAACAAGACTCTTTGTTACCTCAGGTTTCTTGGGCAGCTCAATGTCACTATTATCTTGATCCTTTTTCACATCCTCTGATTTGTTCGTTGTTGGAATGTGTAATGAATCACCACTTCGTGTCACAATGACATTCACATCCTTCAAATTCTCTTGCGCCATGTGTTGACCATGGGGTGCAGACTGAGCTTGAGAAGGGAACTTACCTCGCTCATTCACACTCAAGCAGCTCATCAATTTAGACACTTGGCTCTCTATCTTTGTTTTCTTCAACAACCTGCGTAATCAAATATTCAAACTTTTGATTAGTCTTACCCTGTGTGTCAATAAAAAACATGCACAGTGTCTTCTAAAGGACTCCCAGAAGATGAAGGTGCAGGATATGATCTAGGAGGTTGTGCAGGTGGCTAATTTTTAGACTTTCAGCTAAAATTGGGGTGATTTCGTTGCCCCGGATTATAGCTATCAGAGTAAGGTGTAAAAGGCTTCTTGTACATACCTAAGACATTACATTGTTCCTCATACATCCCTCTCATCTCAGCAAGTGTGAGACATTCTTGGGCAAGGTGATCTACCCTGCCACACACAAAACATGGTACAAAAGACTCTGCATGATTAGCCACGTGTATTGGCTTTAAGTCCTTAGTCTTTAACATATCTAGCTTCCTAGTGAACATTTCAACCTTAACCTTTAGGTTATCCTCTTCCCTGAGATGGTAAATTCCACCACCATTTGGGTTTACTACAGTTCGTGATCTATATGTGCTTTCAGTAGCACTAGGTCCAATCCAAGTGTTATTTTTTTCAGCAAGCTCATTGAAGTATTCTATGGCCTCATCAGGATCTTTCTGTAAGAACTCACCATTACACATCATCTCCACAAATTGGGGCTCTCTAGGTGTAAGTCCCTCATAAAAATAGTTCACTAAGCGCCAATTCTCATACCCATGGTGAGGACACACACTCAACAATTCCTTAAATCTCTCCCAACACTGATACCAAGTCTCACTGTCCTTCTATGCAAAGGTGGAGATTTGTCTTTTTAAAGTTTTGGCCTTATGTTGGGGAAAATATTTATTAAAGAAGACCTGGGTTATCTCACTCCATGACCTAATAAATCGTGGTCTCAGCGAATATAGTCAACTCTTAGCTCTATCCTTTAAAGAGAAAGGAAATAACTTAAGTCTCACAACATCATCAAATGCAATTTGATTTTGAAAAGTCACAACTACTTCCTCAAATTCCCTAAGAATCCGTTTGTTTAGCGGGATTATGGCAAAAAATGCAAGAAAAATAAATTTTTTAAAAAAATTTATGTGTTTGATTAACATGAAATGAAAAATGATAGAATTTTTTTTCTTTCATGCTTAGATTTTCTCACAACTAACCAACTTTTTTTTCTTGCAAAAAACAAGAGGAAATACAAGAAAGTTGTGATGTATAACTAATTTCCTATTTTACCCTTATTTTTCTTAAAATATTTTATTAGTTATTAATTTTAAAAAATCTTGGTATGGATTTAGTTAATAATATAATTTGACTCAGAGACCTTCGTGCTGATGATTGTTCGAATTAGGTTAAGAGTAACTTTTTTAAAAAATTAACTTTTAATTATAATACATATTTTTTTTCTTTAATTTGATTTAATATAATTAAGGGTAATTTAGACAATTAGAAAAAAAAAATTGTAACTTTATTTTCTTTCAAACAATAAAATGAAATTTTTCACAAGTTTTTCATGCTAACCAAATACATGCATGAAAATATATTTTTTTTCATTTTCTTTTCTTTCATTTCACTTTCTATCATTTTCCCTTTCCACCATTATTTTCCTCCTAACCAAACGGACCCTAATGTGCACATATAGATTTTCATTTTCCAAGCCATGAAAATTAGGAAGTAACTGTATCATTTCTGTTTTAAAATCCAGTTGACGAGTATTAACTGGAAACATGATGCATGATGGTGTGGATATGCGTGTAGAGTGGAGGTAATCATGAAGAGTTTTAATGGATTGATTTTCATGTTCACCCATTTCTTCGGGACTTGATGTATTGTCAAATAAAAGATTTAAAAAATTGGATTCAAACTCTACCACAGGCGTACTAGCAAATCTACTCAAAGTGTCTCTATATTTGTGCATGCAAGGCAACAGAATACTAAAAGAAATAAAAACACTATAAAAAAAAGAGATAAATAATGATAATAATAACAATGTAACAAGTTAGAAGAAGGAACAAAGTTACCACTTTTGCAAACTGTTGAAAAGAAAAACTATCTAATAATTCTTCTACCATCTCTTCGGCAACGGCGCCAAAATTTGGTTACGCTCAAAGAATAATGTGGTAATTGTAGCACAACTTTGGAGTGTCGAATCCACAGAGAGACAAATTAAAAGAATAGTAGAATGAACAAAGAAACTAAAAAAAAATATTAAACGATTACTGGATAAAAAAAATTAATTTAAAATACAAATTAAAGTGAAACAAAGTGATTAACAAAAAAAGTACTCAAATTTGACAAATAGTAAAGTTTTAGAAAACCCTTGCACAAATCTGATATTTTAATTATTATTAATTCATTAAATAACTCAATTGGGAATTCAATTTCCAAAATTCTCAATCAGAAGGTATAGATTTATAAATCAAGACTAAATCAAATGTAACTCTTTGAAAAATCATTTACCACTTTGAAAATACAAAAATTATTATCACTATTGAAAAAATTTAACGACGGCAATATACTCAAGAAGCAATATTACAGTAAAGAATTAAATCAATATAAATAAATAATTGATTCAAACATAATTAAAGAGCTAATCCATTTAATAGAAAAAACATTACTGAATCCATAAACAGAATAAATTCTATAATTATTCGAAGAAGAAAACATTAATAATAAATTAAAAATAATAAAATAAAAAGGTTTTACTAATTAGAAATCAAATGCATAAATTAAAAATAAATAAAATAGAACATAACGGGGCATAGGCATTTTTCTCCTCCTCCCTGATCTGCGTCTCTTCCTGTTCAAGCACACAGCCGCCTCCATTTCTCTCTTTTTATCGTCCAGCCGCCACAAAGAAAAAATCAAGGGTTTAAAGTCAATACCCTTTTTGAAAAATACCTTTTCATCCCCTCTCTACTCTAGCCTTTCTATTTCAGCCCCTCTTGATTCCAACCTTGTTATTTCAACCCCTAAAGTCCAAATTTTGTGTAATTTGAGAAAAATGAAACCCAATAAAAATTATGAGTACTCAGCCCACTTGACAGCTGCATCGATTTCAACCTTTTTACTCCATGGGCTGTCATCAAAATAAAAACAAATATAAAAATTGAATAATAAAGTCCAAAAATATTAATTATGAAGTGCATTTGTAAATTACCTCTCACCAACCAATAATGTAATATTTAAGATTTAAAATATTATAAAATCATGTTCAAATACATCTAAGTGTGAATAGATATTAAATTCAATAATATAAATTATATTTATTTATTTTTATTCACATTTTAACATTTTAATCCAATAATAGAGTATTTAAAATACACTTTCACGCATTCATCACTAATGTATTTGAACAATGCTACAAAATTCAAATGAAACCAAAAAAGTTACAACCCAAATGCATTACATCCTTTGGATGAGTGGGCCCCATCAATTTTTTCAGTGGGATCCACTCATCCAAAATATGATATGCATTTGAGTTTTAATTTTTGAGTTTCATTTAAGTTATGTAGAATTTTCCAATGTATTTACAACAAATTAAAATGTTGTTTGATGACTGCCTAGCTGTTTGTAACTTCCAAATCTACTAAAATATAGGAAGATCTTTCTTTTCTTCGCTATACATCTCCGTTAGTGTTCTATCCATCATTAATCTCATAGTCAATAAATTTAAACATCTGAGATACCATAGTTCTGAGTCTTAATCCTTCCGGGATCACTCTTTCTAAAATTTTATTATAAGAATCATATTTATACAACTCTAAACCTCTCCCTATTTCCTATACATATTTCCCAAAAATACTTTGATCCACTAATCTCATATTTGCTTAGTTGTATCTTATTAAATAATTTAGTTAACCAAGTGCTTTGACATGTCCTAAAAACTTCGAAACCACAATTGGCATACCGTCAAGCCCTAAAACTATCAATGGGACATTTACATGTAAATAGAGCCGGTGTGAGTTTTCGGACAGGCGCTATGAGAGTGATTGGGTTGGAAAACTTAGGTTAGGCGCTTCTTTAGCGACTAGACCAAGACCCGTATGATGTTCTTTTTCTTTCAAATGTGACACGCCTATTATTTTATAGAACAACGTCATAGCATACGCTTCATACCGTATGTGTTTTAAGTCGACTGATAGTGGGAGTGTCGAATCAATTCCTGTTTCAACACTGTGAGCCACATGGATTCTTTTCATTTATGAAGAGGATGCTCAATGTGCTACTATAGCATGTACCCTAGGATCACAATTGATGCGGTCTCATGGGGCATGAATTGGAAAGCAATTGAGTCTACTTGGATTGACATGAGGGCCGAAAAAGATTATTTGATGATACACCATGTTATGTGACTCATTGCCTGGGTGACTTGGTCGTATTTGTTTTTCAATAAAGTCATGAGTGCATTACATATTTGGGATTTAGCATTGCTTGTTTTGAGGGATTTAGAGTGTTTTATCAGGTGTAATCGAATTGTCTAGGTTCTTCAAGATGCTTATGAGTGATGTACTCTATTAGTTTAGTGTTAAGTTAATAGAGTACTCTTATTGTTACACATGCCTTTTGTTGGGTCGCACGCTCCATTTCCTGTATGAGAGATGTTAATTGCCTAATGTTGGCTAGTGAGAGATGTTAATTAATTATGGGTCATTGGACCCAAATCAAGATCCACCCACAAGGGCAAATGGATCCTAACCTAGGTGGTTGGTGGAAGTTATAAGGACAAACCACCCTCCTAAGTGGAGGTGATCATGGTACCACATGATTGGGTGGTTACAAGGAGGTTACCATGGTGGGTACCTCCACCCACAAACATATAAAAAAATTCTCTACATAATTTTTCAAGGGAATACAAGTCTTCCAAAACAAATACTCTCCCTCTCCACATACTCTCTATCTCTCTTTTTATTCTCTTTGGGTTAACACCATACACCCTTGGATTTGTGAGCGTGCAAATTTAAGAAGAGACTCTAGATACCCACTTCTTCACCCAAGTACGAGATTCGGGTGTGTAAGGAAGCTTGTGAAAGTTCGGGTTTGACATCGTTGAGGTTGTAACGACAAGTAACGATTCGCTTAATTTTCAGATTCTTCAAGAGGTATAACAAAAATTCATTATGTGTTATGTGTGATTATATGTCAACATTAACCACCACAGAATGTTTGAAGACCCACCTTGAGTTGCAATTAGTGAGACCCCATAGAGATGGTTTGAGAAAGAGTGATATCGTGTCGTGTCATTTTTTATCTTGTGTTTATGTGTCTAAATTAAATTTGAATTTATTGGAAGCCGGTACACTTTTTATAACTTATTTAACTTTAAATACAAACTTTAAAAACATTTGACAAAAAGTACACTTTAAAGCAGAAGGACCTACGTACTCCTAACCATCATCACATCACTATTGAAAAAACCAAATAAGAAACTAATTAATTTGAAAACTAAAACTCTTAAATTTTAGAATTTTCTTATATTAGAACATTTTTTCTTTCGCTCTCTTTATATCTCATATATATATACACACACATATACATGACTAAACTCAAAACTTAAAATAAATTTAAAATTTCTTAATTTGAATTTCTTCCCAATTCTTTCTAAAATTCTTAAATTTTAAGATTTTCTTATATTATAAATATTTCGTTCTCTCTCTCATATATTTATATATATAATTGTGACCAAAATAAAGCTAACGCAAAAATGTGGCATCACAAATGTGGGTCACACTATGGGCATTACAAATGTGGCATTAATGTCACACTGCATATAAACACCATATACAAGGTTTGCACATGGATGTTATCATATTGTGACTCACATAAAGATTCAAAAATGCATGGTGAGTATCACAGTGTGAATCTAATGTCACAATGTAACTCCACACCATATGCATTATTTTTTCATAGTGTGGGCATCAAAAGTGTGACTTCAATGTTACACTGCAAAACAAATATCATATGCAATGTTGTGCACTGGGTATCATACAATGTGACTTAAATGTAACAATGCATAAATAGAAGGGAGAGAAAGAGAGAGATTAGGGAGAGGAGAGTAATGATGGGAGAGAGAAAATAGAGGGAGAGAAAGAGAAAAAAAAGAGAGATAAAATAGGGAGAGAGAGATATTAACAGTGAAAGTCAAATATAAAGAGAGAATATGAAATCTTTTAAAACTAATGGAATCATTTCAAAATTCAAACGGTTAATTATCATTTAATTTAGGAAATAACTTAGCAATTAAAATAAAATCAAAAAAATAAGAAAATTGTCCCAATAAAATAGTAAACTGAATCTCACAATTAACTATCTAACTTAACTTTCATGAATAAAGAAAAAGGGTTTTTACGTAAGGCTCCATTTGGTTAGAAAGAAAAAGATGTTGGAAAGTGAAAATGGTAGAAAGTATAGGAATGTGAAGTGAAAGAAAGTAAAATGAAAAAAAAAATATTTTCTTGCATTTGTTTGATTAGGATGAAAATTTTGCAAGGAAATTTTAAGAAAATTTAATTTTGTAGTTTGGAAAATAAGAAAGTAACAAGAATTTTTTTTAAATTATCTAAATTGACCTTATTTATAACTTCTTAAAATTGGTCCTATCCATATGAAACACTATACTTAACATGCTCATTCTCATATAAACCACATTAATATTAAACGCGCCTACTATTATACTTCTTTTTTTTTTTAAGGAAAGAGTATTTTTATTGATTAACCAATAGGATTTTCAAGAAGCAAATAGGATAAGCCACAATCCGTTTTAATCCTTCTTGGTGGGTGTAATTTGGTTTTAATAATAGTTCATTTTAGTTTAAACAATTTATCAAACACCTTCTGCCTATATGTACAAGGTGAATTTCTTGATCGCTTTAATTTGTGTGCAATCCTATGGCATATTACTCTTTTCTTTTCCATTGTTGTGCTATTGTCTACCTCAAATGGAAGTAACGAGCAAAGCAGGGAAGCTTGTCTGGAGCCGATCTCATCTACTACATCACAAACTCATACTAAAATAAAACACTTAACCCAACAACCAACATAAAGATATGCAGATAAACAAAAGTTGGAAGACAAAACAGAGGAGATGTGCAGAGAAAAGCTGTGAGTGGTTAAAGTCTTGATACTTGTGATATGTATCAATTCTACTGCACAAAATAAAATAGAGATAGAAGATAAACTCACTGGATTGGTTTGAACAGATGTGCAGAGACACAAGGTGAAGGTGAGAGTGATTAATATGAGTGAGTTGTATATGAAGATGAAAATTGGATGAGTTATCGTCTGCTAAAATAGGGGGCAGAATGGTCCAGAGGATAGAGCCTTCCCAAGTTTCACGGGAAACAAAAAATTTTCGTGCAAATTTGGTGGGAAAATAAATGGCTCCATTTGGGGGAAAATTTGTTTAGCGGGAAAAAAAAAATCTCGAGAAATTTGCTTTCTTGCTAAACAAACACAATAAAAACTTTTTTTTTGTTCTTTCTCCCATTTTTCACCGCTCTCCCGCTAACCAAACGAAGCCTAAATAAAATATTTTAAAATAGTCAAAGTGTATCTATTTACAAAACATTTATGCAAAAAAAAAAAATTATACACAAAATATTTTTATTAAAATATTTTCTCACAAATAAATAATTTACGGCGTACCTTTTCACAATTTTCTCTTTGACTACTATAGGTGATGGCCTAATTTAAGAGCACCCTTAGAAGCCCAGCTCATGTAGTTGCAAGTCCAATTTCTTGATCATTGCTAACCTTGTCGCCTTTGGCTGTTTGGAGGTCATTAAGGCATTGGATGGTGATTTTTCATTAGGAGACGTGTTGGGTCCATATCGGTTACAATTGTGGCAGACACTTGCTATTTATTCGTTTTGCCTTTGGTGGGGGCAACTTTTTTTATCAATCTTCTCCAATCACTTTTTTACGTTTTTTTCTTGACACATCATCTCGAGCTATTTGTATATAATGAGTCCCACTTGAATGCATGGTGGATGATGTGCTAAGAAGAAACTTGAAAAAAAAAGTATATTGAAGAGAATCTCACTTTAACTTTTAGTGTCAGACAAATTTTTCGCATCACAACCGTAATAATAGAATGTTAGACTTGGTTGTTTGAAGCTAAAAAATATTTGGGGTTAAAATATAATTAGTAGAAATATTGAACAATGAGTAATTTTATTTAAATTTGAAAATTTGACATAATTTATTAACATAATAATGTAATTTCATTATAATCATTGGATTAATAATAAGTTCTAATGTTTAATGGAGCACATAGTTAATCTAATGGTTGTATTGAATTAGGTCCCAATAACATTGATCTTCAATAATAAGTTAAGGGGTTAAATCGTGAGGATTTAATTCTTGAAAGGCTAAAGGTATAATTGAAGGTGGTGAAAGTATAATTAAAATGGATGAAAGCATATTTAGTATTTAAATTGTAGGGGAGAAAAGTGTAAATATAACATTTATGTTTTAATAACTTTGATTGTGCATATTAAATTAAAATAAAGGTGGGGGTCCATATACTATCCATATCAAAAGAATAACGTTCAAAAATTAATAAATAAAAAAGAGAATTGGGACCCATATATATTTTAATAATTCATAACACTGTTCATCCATGGAATGAAATTAGAGTGAGATTAACAAATAAATTCCGATTAATGTCTAAGTCGTGGTCTGTCCATCATTTTTTATCATTAGATCAACTAGAGACTTTAGTTTAGTCGTATATTCTATTTCAGCGTTGATCCAACAATGAAAAATACTATCCTAAATGAGCCCGAGGTGGGAATACTGTTGTAAGATCCTAATCACATGTATCATTGGAGAACTCACCTAAGTAAGAGCGGTGATGAAGTTGTGATGGTGAGAATTTAGTTATGTTCTAGTAATTTTCTTGAAAATTAAGGTATGTGTATGACCTTAAATTGCGCTAACCCGCTAAATACAGTTTAATTTTTATACTATGCGTGTGCGATGTCAAAATTTGAATAAAAGGATCTAGTTCAATAAACCGTTCACTATAACTCTTTTAAATAGAAACTACCAACATTAGGTGTAGGTTCAAATCTAATAATACATACATTGAATACATAGTATATATTCATCCACCTTTCGTAATTTTATAAAGTTTCAAGTCTATAATTTTATTATTTTTTAAATTCTTTTGTGGGAGATTGTTGGGAGTGCAACTTTCTAAATTTTTTAAATGGTTTTGAAAAAATAAAAAACCAAAAAGAGGTCAAATGATGATGAGCCAGCTATCATTGTGTCATTTTTTTCCTCTATTCGTTAGACTCAGTTGTAGCAGCTTATACAAGGACATAGAGGAAAAACTGAGAAAATATTCCATGTTCAGAGGGACCACGTACTACATGACACTCTCACATGATATAATTATTGACATTAACTGTATCAATAATCACGCAGCGTAGCCGCTTCCAACTCTTATTAACACTTAGGTCCCTCTTCTCCCACTATAAATAAAGACAATTCACCACCTGCCTTTCATACAACAATTACAGTACTACTACCTGATAGCTTCAGAGAGAGAGAGAATGGCAACCACGATGGTCACCACCGCCACCAGCTACCGCCAGAGCAGCAGCAAGGTCATGATCACTGCATTGCTTCTTATGTTTATGTTGCTGACGGTGTCCGCAGTGCCGGACCGGGCTGGAAAAGTTACAAAGTTGGAAGAATGCTGCATGAGATACTGCATTACAAACTTTTGCCCTGACTACGGATAATCATATGCTGAATGCTCTGCACTATGTTCCACACACTGCGCAGCTCAATGTCCAATCAATCCTGGACTCTGCCATTTCAAGGCCATTCTTGAAATGTAGCTACCATGTATGATCTAAATATGTGTCTGTGTACGCGCGCGTGTTTGTGTGAATTTTCAGGTGTGTATATTTGTAATTGGATAAAATTAGGAATATGTAGCTCCCCTTTATCCGATAAATAAAATACAAAGTCTTGTTGTTGTTATGATCAGATGTTCATCATAAAAACCCATGCATGCATGGGTAAATATGTTTGGACTTGGATCAATTAATACGTTTTTTCAAGTGTGTTTGTTAATTAAAATTTTAAATTTACCCCTTCTTATTTATTTTGAAAGTATAAATTTGTAGTCACACAATATTTGCAGCAAAACTCATAACTATCGAAAATCATGTAGATTTTATTTCGAGTTAATCAATCAATCAATCTAAAGAATATCAATAATGCAAACGATATGTTTTCTCACCCTACACATCAATGCAAATTTCAATAGACCGTAAGTTGACAAACAAAATACAAATTAAGCGTGAAAAAATAAGACGGAGTAACCCAAATAAGAACAAGATGAATTGAAATTGCATTACCATTCCCTTCATATTACAGAGGAACTTTACATGCCAATAGACAAAGTCTCTTGTAACGAATAAGAAAGATATGGAGGTATGGTAGGAACGTAATTTTAGAATAAAATCATATAATCAGAGCAAATAAATTAAGGAAGCAAAGATGCAGCCTTAAAAGCTACCTGTACACAAATTTCTTTATTGCTTGTTTGAGCTATGGTATGTATAAGACTGCTTTGAATGTATATTCGGACACCAAACATACTCAAACCCATCAAAAACACCTTGAAAAAGATGAAATTTCAATATTCAATCACTTATTCGTTTTTGGTTTCCATGGAAATGAAAACGTTTTAACTAATTTGAAATGAAAATTAGCTCTTTGTATATTGGGAGTAATTAGTGATGACATCTTTCAATCATAGAATATATATAATGACAATAAACTTGAGAGACTTTTTAAATATTCTGTCTTTATAGTCATGGTGGACTACTAAACACACACCTATTAAAGGTGATCTTGTGAAGATCCCAGACCATTCAAGTTAGGGCTGTCAAAATTCGACACGATACGATTAATCAATACGAATCAACATGAATTAAACGGGTTTGGGTGAGATCTTAACGGATTTTGGTGATAAATGGGTTGACACGTCAAATACGTTTAATAAACGGGTCATTGAATTTCAAGTTACCCAAAAACATCAACAACAACAGAGTAGCTGGTTAATCTAGGTACCAAAGAGAATCTTCCAAAGGTCCAAAAACACATAATTACATGTTAGAAAAGGCATACAAGGTTGTTTTCTAGGGAAGATATCAATCTTGAAGTGAGGGTTGGACTCCATTAAGCAGTTTTTCAAGCCTAGTTTTCGGCTGTGTCACTTTCACCGTAAGTGAAGATGGAGATGAAGAGACCTGACTCCAGCTTCATTTTCGAAGCTTCTTCCACAAAAAATGAGTTTTGGTCTCTCCTGGAAGTTTAAACCCCACACACCTGTATCAACAACCAATATGTCAAAACTGAGGATCATAATTCTCAAAAGAGGTGGAAAATGATCACTCCAAAATCTTTCAGGTTAAAACGATCACTTAAGAATCTCTTTAGTTCTCAAATTTGTTCCATATCATTTCATTCTAAGACCCCAACATCTACATATTCAAGGACGGTAGTAGAACTATTTCTTTCAGATCAGACAAATAATGAATAATCTGCCTTGAATTGCCTATAGTCTACTTTGCATGCCAATATGCAGGACTTATTGTAACGATTATACTACATATGGAGGTGCAGTAGGAGCAGAAAAATTTGATTAAAATCAAAATCGCCACCGCAACCTTTAAAACACGCCAATTTTATGGTTGCTTGATTGAAATGTAGGACTTCTTTTGAAGGGGTCAGAGATGTAAATCTATGAATGTCACAGGAATACCAAAAGTCATGCACCCGAAACTAATTGGTGGATTAAATTACCTCAATCACAAAAAAATTGTTTCAAATAAACTTGGGATTTCTAACTCTCTCAATACACTTTCCTTTCTTTAATATTCTCAAATTGTAAATCACCCACCGTGTATTGAAAAGGAATCCACTTGTATTCATAACGGGTAACTCGTATTGAAAGGAATTGAAGATTCGTATATTATAGGAGACCCAAATCACTATGCATATAACCTTCATGGCATACTAAAACACATTCCAAATTGGCATCCACACACATGAAAAGTAATCTTTGTGTGAAGATTGCAAACCATCAATTCCGATTTCAGATGACCTTTACATGTCAATATAAAACACCTCGTGTAACAACTTCAAAAACAAATGGAGGTGCAGCAAAGACAGAAAATTTAGATTAAAAGCATATAATCAGAAAAATTTAAATAAATTGAGGAAACAAAGAAGCAACCTTTGAAAGGTAGATATACACAGACTACTTGGTTGCTTGTTTGACCTAGCGTATGCAATGATCTTTGAATGGATTAGAAATCTAATATTCCTAAGAGCTTAGTAGGATCACAGAAGTCATGAACCAGAACCTTAGGGTAATTCCTAACGAGACCTTTCAATCACAAATACATATACATATGTGTGTGTGTGTATACAACTATACATATATATTGATAATAAACTTAAAAGCTTTCTAACAGATGCTGTCTTTATAGCCTTTTTGTACAATTAAATCACAGTCCAAATTGCCGTCCCACACCCATGAAGGGTAATCCAGTGAAGAACCCAAACCATTCAAGTAACCCAAAACATCAGCCTTAGCAGAATAGCTAGTTAATCTAGGTACTAAAGAGAATCTGCCAAAGGTCCAAAACACATAATTAGTAAAGGCATACAAAAGGTTGTTTGCCTAGGAGTATCAGTCTGGAAGTGCAGATTGGACTCCATTAAGTAGTTTTTCAACCCTGGTTTTCGGTTGTCACCTCCACCACTAGTGTCTGCTTTATCATCACTAGATGATGAGAGACCTGGCTCCATCTCCATTTTCGAAGCTTGTTCCACCAAAAAAAGAGCTTTGGTCTCTCCTAGCAGCTTAAAACCCCCACACCTGTATCAACTATCACGATGTCAGGACTGAGAAGCATAATCCTCAAAACAATGTAGAAATAGAGTCTAGAATTTCTTGAATGACAGCTTTCTAATAAGAAAATTCATCGAGTCATTTCTTATTTATTTGCAAAATCATCCATATAATATGAACAATTTGTTTTCCTGTTTACCCATCCTGTGGTTAAGCATCAGCAGCACAATTTGTCGTAGTACACCTAAATTCTACAGCCAGCAACACAACATACTGTACGTCAAAAAAAAGAGAAATGCTATTGAAACATAATTTGTGGACATAATTTGAGAACCGAATGAGTTATCATCAATAATATGATAATGAATTCATTAATGCTACAATGGGACCTATCATTAAATACATTTCACTATCATTTTATTGGTGACAACTCATTATGTCCTCAAATTATGTCTTTTAATTATGTCTCAATAGCATTACCCATCAAAAAATAGCATTAAAAAATTTTTAAAATACATAATTCGATAAAAAAATATCAACATGTGTAGACTATCATGTATGAAATAAAACTTGTATTAAACTACAAATTAAACAAATATTAAATGATTGAATATGTGATAAAATTGGGTGATATATTTTTTTGGGGGAAATATGTATAAGGAATAAAGATTCAACTTGCTTGCTAACTTATTATATAGATTATTTAAATATTAAATAATTGAATATGTGATAAAATTGGGTGATGTATTTTTTTGGAAAAAAAATTTATAAGGGATAAAGATTCAATTTACTAACTGATTTATTATATAGATATAAGATATTAGTAATTTCCAATAAAAAATTATTGTCAATTAATAGACGTACTAAATAAAAGAGCATTGTAGACATTGAGAAATGTATATTTCATTTAGGGGTCGGGCGGGTTGAGAGATCAACTCTAGTTCAACTATAAGTATATAATCTTCAACTCTAATCCGACCTCAACCCGAGTACTGCCCTAGTTTAATTCGGGCGGGTTCGGGTTAAATTTTGGTTACTTAATCTAAGTTGATTTCAAGTTAAAAATCGAGTTGAACTTAGATTACTTAATTCGAGTTGATTTTTTAATATGTAGATTTGATTTTTTCAAGTGCACATCTGATTTTTTCAAGTGATCTGAAATAAAGGGCGAAACTCACATGAAAAGAGAGGGAGGCTGAGACCAGATGAGAGACGAGTGAGAGAGGGATCTAAGAGTGATAGAAGTGTAAGGGTGAAGACTTGAAGTGCAGTAAAAGTCTGGACTTTGAAAAGTGAAGATAAATACTAACCGTAATTAAATATATTTATGTATATTCGGGTTCAACCCAATTTTAATATTCAGGTTGAGGCCTCAATCCAAGACTTGCCCAAATTCAATTCAAATTGGGATTTTTTTGGCCAAGCCCAACGCAAGTATTAAAAATCTAATCCAAATCTTGTTTTTATCGGGTTGGGTTGCACCCTAATTTCATTATGCCAAGATTCACTATTTCAACATTCAATCAAATGTTAGTAATACTATTACCAACAGCATATTATATGTAATTATGATGACTACACACGTGAAAACATGAAGCCACTATGAGAAAAAAAAATCACGAGTATATTACTACGCAATGTAACAAGAAATTTGAATATCCCGTAAAAACATGTATTTTGCTTCTTAACTTTGCAATGTATTTAAAAAATGTTTGACAAAGTTTCATTTGAAAATGTAATCCAGTTGACAATATCAGCCTATATGTATAGAACATCTAACACTATTTAAATGGATCACTTTTAACTTGTTCAAATAAATACCATTACGCCAATTCGAAGTAAATGATGAAAGTTGTTTTATTCCAAAAAATATTATAATTGTATATTAATTATAATTTTTTAAGAAAAAAATAGATTTTTATTTTTTATTTTATTTCAATAAATTATATAATAGAACTTGAATTTTGGTTGTAAAATTCATGTTCTATTATGAATGATTTAAACCCCTTGTTTAATTTTTTTAGTTTTATTTCAATAAATAGTATAATTGTATATTAATCACAATCTTTTAAGAAAAAAAATTAATTTTTTATTTTTTATTTTATTTCAATAAATGATACAATATAACATGAATTTTGGTTGTAAAATTTAAAATATATGATATTATATCTTTGATTGGAGTATTTTTATTTTAAGTATAATATTTTAAATTTCAGGGATCTAATTATTATATGTCTATAAATTTCAGAGGGTCTAAGTATAATTTATTAATAGATATTGACAACTGAGTCTAAGTATTATGCGTGTACAAACTTCAAGGATCTGTATGTAATATTTTTAATAACAGAAGGTCTGAGTGATTAAATGATAAACCTCGAGTCTTAATATAATCCTTCCTATCTTCTATTTTCATCCGATCACAAGCTGACACGAAAAATATTTGTATTACTTTAATATTTCCCTTTATTTTATTTTTTCAACGACCAACTCAAACCAATTCTACTGGTACGAAATAATACAAAATTTTAACTAAACTTTGACAAACAAAGCTTCTTCTTTTTTTAACTTTTATCGGAGAGGGATGGTGAGATTCAAACCCGACAGTCAAACGACGGGCTGCCGTCGACAAACAAAGCCTTAGGCATATATATTAGTCAAGAGAACCAGTAAGAACATGACTGGACATAGTCACTTTCTTTACCTCAAGTAAAACAAATATATGTTACATTGTTGATCATACACTGGTCAATGCTAGTTCCCAACGTAATCTGTTCACCTTCCCCCTTATAAAAATGCAATCCCTCAACTGTTTATGGTTTGTCTTCTTTAGATTTACAAATACATCTGTCTGTAAATCGTAGCTTCGATATAAACTAAATGTTGATTGCATAGAAGATTATAGGTGGTAATTAAGTGTAAGACTGTCGGTTAGAATAGGATTTGAGAAAAATTAAAAATAGATGTTTTTACATTAAATTTGAAGAGGCTAATTCTCATTCGTCAATTCGTAGATTAACTGGAATAGTTTAGGAGTAACGAACACGGTCAGGAGCCTTATAATCCCACCAGTGAAGACTTATGGGATGGTCTTTAGACGCTCTCCCTTACCTCTACCCCTATTTTTCTTTAGCAAAAAAAAAAAACACTTGTTTATTAAGCACATAGGACTGGGTAGTCACTTTCTTAGCTTACCTGCGAAGACAAATACAAATACGTGTTACAATGTTTATAATAAATCTTAATTCGGTGGTTGTTTTTGTTCACCTTCCTCTCTTAAAAAATATTATCCTTTAACTCTTTATAGTTTGTCTTGTTTTGTTATGCAAATCCATCTGAAAACTATATCTTTGTAGATTGCTTAAAAGGTTGTGATTTAAGACTTTCCCAAATAACTCGATTACTAGGATAAAAAAGAGTAGCGGATAGTCTTATTTTTATTTTAGAATGGTTGATTTTTAAATTCAAACTCATGAAATATATCTTAAACATATTATTTTTATTTTAGAATGAATGATTTTTAAATTCGAACTCGTGACAGTGACATATAACTTGAATATATAAGTACATATCATCACTTTAAGGTAACCTCTGTCTCTGCAAATTGCATATTTGGTGCTTATTTTTATTTATTTATTTATTTATTTTTGGGGGAGGGGGAATTGGGTTTTGGAAAATAGTACACTTTTGCACAAGACACATGGCACAATGCCCATGTGGAAAGCTTAGCAATTCACACATATTTAAGTGGTTTCTTCAATTCAATGTGCTCGTATACATCAAATAGTTCTGGTAAAAAGTGTTAAAAAACTGAAGAGTCGAGACATACACAGAACCTTTCATTGCGTTCACACTATGCATTAGCAAAAATCCAAAACCCAACCCCTTTTTTAATTGCTAATAAGGTGTGAAACCTGGTACCTGCTGGCCAACATTATCTGCAATTGATGACCTAAGATGATGACACAGAAGGGTATAAATGCCACTTGGCGTTACTTGCAACGTTAAACTTTGAGAGTTACAAAGTAACTTGGTATTATAAATAGGTATGAAAGCAACAGAGGGTTTAAAAATTAGAGCCAGTTCCTTGTAACAGCATAGGAGAGAGAGAGAGAGAGAATGGCCACCCTTATTGCTCCTGAGCATGCTTCTCCTGTTGAAGATGCTGAAGCTTTGAGAAAGGCTTTTCAAGGTTATATCAATTTTTTTGAACGGTTTCGTTCCATTCTGTTTCTCAACTTTTTCTTGTTCTTTATACCCTTGTTTTTACACATTTCCCTGAGTTAATATTTTTTTTATTTTGTGGGTTTGTGATCATTTGTTTGCTTTGTTAGTGTGTTTGGAGTGTAGGACTTGATTGGATTAACGACTCAAATTCAATCGATATATGTTTGATAAGTCGTTTGGATTTGAGCTACGTTAGTCTAATCGCATGTTTGATGTAAAACACAAATAAGTGGGTGGGATCCATATAATTAATTCAGTCTAATGAAATCCAATTCCTTGTTTGTTTATCGATCTTAAATTAGTGGGGTCGGGATAAAATGCAGCCAAAACACCGGTTCATCCCTAGAATTTTTTGTGGGGTCTACATGTTCTATCCAATCTCTTACTTGTCTTATTTTTCAAGTTTATTGATCCATGACAAAAAATACCGATATAATATATATATATATATATATCTTGAAATTGATTTTTTCCCCAAGGATAAAGTTACCTTAAGCGGTTATAATTTATCGTTGAAAAAGTATAACTAGATGGTCTGCCTTTAATCAGATCAGAGAAAGAATTAGTCGAAGTGTGCGCAAGCTGACCTATACACCAAAAAATGTGTAATTTTTTTGTAGGATACCAAATTTTTTTTTCGATCCCCGTATAATTACCCATAAAATAAACAACCTCTTGTAACAGCATTTTCTAGATTGGAATCAGTTGTCAGTATTCTATGTTCTCTTTCACTTTCTTGGCCACCAAACATGTTTCAAAATCAATTTCTAATAAATGCTCTGGATTATGTAGGATGGGGAACTGATGAGAAAGCTGTGATCTCAATACTTGGTCATAGAACTGCAACTCAGAGGCAGCTGATCAGGCATGCTTATGAGGAGATTTATAAAGAAGATCTTATCAAGCGACTCGAGTCCGAGCTCTCTGGAGACTTTGAGGTTTTCATTACAAATTTTTTTTTTTTTTTGGGGGTGTAAGGGGGAGTAATTGAATCCCACTCTCTTATCCCCTCAAGCCAAACCTAACACACCCCACAATATTGTATAATGCAATACACCACTCTAATCACACCCCATAAGAAGTCAGGGGTGGCCTAATAGTACCGCAGCCCCCCCTCGGACTCATAGGTTGCGAGTTCAAACTTCATGAGTTCTCCCGATAAACTTTGCAATAGTGACAAAAAAAAAATTCACACCCCAAAAAACATACATAGGCAGGGAGATTTATTACATTCTTCTAATGACACTGAAAGTATCATTACTCTTTGAACACAGAAAGCAGTGTACAGATGGATTCTGGACCCAACAGACCGAGATGCTGTCTTGTTGAACGTCGCAATTAAGCACTCACCAATCCCTGACTATCGTGTGATAGTCGAAATCTCATGCATCCGATCACCTGAAGAGTTCTTGGCCGTGAAACGCGCCTACCAGATTCGTTACAAACGCTCCATTGAAGAAGATCTGGCCTCCCATACCAAAGGCGATATCCGAAAGGCATGTATTTTTGCTCAAGCCTTAACCCTCTCGAGACTCAACAGTATTGGACTGTTCTTTTTAGTAACTTTGTCAATGTTTGGTGGATTATATGAAATGACTTACTGTGTTTCTTGTGTTTGTGGCTTCTGTTACAGCTTTTGTTTGCCTTGGTGAGCACATTCAGGTATGATGGTAATGAGATTAATGCGAGATTGGCGAATTCCGAGGCTGATGTTCTTCGTAATGCGATCAAAGAGAGAGAATTTAATCATGAAGAAATCATCCGAATCGTGAGTACAAGGAGCAAGTTACAGCTTTTGGCAACTTTAAACCACTACAAAGATGATTATGAGACTTCAATCACCAAGGTATACTGGCAAGAACCTATTCTCAGGATAAAATGTGTTCTGCTGAGCTAACTCTAACTCTGTACAGTCCTCTTCAAAAGTATGACTAGTTATTAGTTGCAATGTGAATAGGCGGCTTAGGTCATCTTGCTTATCTCTTATCCCCATTTTTCAAAACCTATATTTATAGCTCTTTTTATTTGCTAATTCACAAGTTTATGGGGTCTTTAGAGTCATGATAGGTCCATCTCAGTTCATAAAAGAAGGCTCTTCATGGCCATCTTAGTTGCTAAATCACGCATTTATGGGGTTTTGAGGGTCACTATAGATGGTCCATCTCGGTTTATGCATAGCGCTCTTCTTTTCCCTCCCTTTTTATTTGCTGAATCGCGAGTTTACGGAGTCGTTAGTGTCACAATGGTCCAATTGTACTTTCTCATTTTACTTTGATTGCAATAGGCTTGGTAGGCGAGGTACATACCCTATTGGTGTCTCAGTCCGTTTTTGTCAAAATTGCATGCCACATTGTAAAATTTTTCCAATCAAAATTCAAAATTTAAGTGTATTGTGCTAAGCATGGATCCATGATCTTCCTTTTTGTGATTTTTTCAGCATTTGGTGGATGGGCCAGCGAACGATTACTTAGTAGCATTGCGTACAGCCATTCGATGCTTCAATGATCCACAGAAGTACTATGAAAAGGTGATTGATTATCAGACACAACTAGGATCTTTTTCTTGCAATTTTCAGTACCATAACCCGACCCAACTGACCGCAATGTCACTGTACATTTCAGGTGATTCGCAATGCCCTTAACAAGCCAGGGACCGATGAAGATGCACTTACTCGGGTAATCGTTACGACAGCTGAAAAAGACTTGGAGGTGATTAAGGAGCTGTACTACAAGAGAAACACTGTGTCCCTTCATAAAGCAGTTGGCAAGCACACTTCTGGGGATTACAAGGCTTTTCTCCGGGCTTTGCTCGGGAAGGAGGATTAGATAGGCTTTTGCCTACCTGTTGAGTACTCTGGTTTTCGAAGATTTGAGGGTGATTTGTGTGTGATTTTGATATTTGGAAACTTTTATCTGCAGTACTGTTTCACATTTGCTTGTGGATTTGGCTATGCTCTTTTTATGATATTCCTGATTTTCAGTTTCTTCAGTTGGTAGTAGTTTTTTTTTTTTTAGTTCAAAAAGATCAAAGGTGTTCGGACCAATTTACACACATTCAACTAATTTCCTCTTTGGTATAATCAAGCTCAGGTCATCTATGTCAAAACTAGTATATTCATAAAGGATAAATCCGCAAAGCCTAGTCTTAAGGGGTTGATAATATTCAAACTTTAAACACTTAAATTTACGACTTATCTTTGTTATCACTTAAATTTTCCCTTAAAATTGTTGGCAGTTGTTTATGTCCAACAACAAAAAAAAAAAAAAACACATTGTTTTGTGATGAACAGATTCGCCCCTAAAAGCTCAGTCGCCAATGGTCTTCTACGATGAAACACACCGATATTCTGCGACAAAATATGATTTTCATCACCAAAAAAAAAGAGAAAAACATTTACTTATAGGTGACGATGCTACATTTCAACAGCCAGAACAAAGAATAGATGATAAACTAGATGCCAAAAAAAAACATAAAGTACAAAATGAAAAATTGGAGCACTGGCGATGATGTCTTTGCGATTTTGGCAAAAGAATAATTCCACGACGACACACTTTTTTCGTCGTGTAAAAACTAATGGCAACAAAATGGAATTTGACGCAAAAGATTGCCAAAAGAAAGTAATTTATTCCCCATCAACATCCCATAAACTTCTGTGTATGTCTTGTTCTTTCGCTCCTTTCATTTCCATTCCTTTCATGTCCTTCTGCTATTTGAATCTTTGTTTGCTTTAAAAGCTATGCACTAGACAACTTAGAAATCAACAAGATGAAATTTAAAATAAGAAAAATTAAAAATACAGGCACGAAAAGCGATGGACGAAGCACAACGGAAAAATTCAAATCAAAGATAAAGGTTATGTTTGGTTTATTTTTCAAAAAATAGTATCTAAAAATTATTTTTTTGAAGAGTTTTAAAAAATTATTTTTGATATTTTTTGTGTCGTAAAACTTGTGTAGTTATATGATTTCAAAACAGTTTTACGAAATAAAAAACAGTAAAACTTATTTGGACAATAACTCCAAAAAATAACAAAAATAGAAATATGGTAGTAGTGGAAATGTGGTGGTTGCGTTGGTGGTGATGGAAGTATGGTAGAGATGGTGGTGATGAAAATGCGATAAGGGTGGTGGTGTTGGTGGAAGGGCAGTGGAAGTATAGTGGTAGTGGTGATGGAAGTGTGGTGGTGGTTGGTGATGATGCGGTATACGTGGTGATGGAGGTGTTTTTTAAATTCTACGAAGATTGTTTTTAAAAATACACAAAATAATTTTAATTTGTTCTCAAAATCTATCCAATTTTTATTTTTAGTTTTCTAAAAATAAAAACAAAAACAACTAACCAAACAACTATTTTCCTCTAAATTGTTTTCAAAAATAAAAAATAATAATTTCTAAAATACAAACCAAACATGACCAAAAATTTTTTATGGGAAACAAAACTCTTGTATTACTAGGAATCATAATAAAAATTAAAAATTACCGTCAAGAGTGATTGGTTAAGGAAACCAACAACAATGTAGGAAAAAACCAACGTGCAAAACAAAAGTAGACCACATAATAGGCCTATAAAATCATCACATGGAGGTCTCCATCCCGTTAACATAGCATAAAACGGAATTCCCTTGAAACGAAGCCAAGAGAACACCCCAACCCACCACTACATGGAATAGGGTTCAAACCAAAAATTCCTTATTTAGAATCCGATGAATTTTACGTCGGATCAGATACAAATCATATCAGAGACATCTACTTCGACAGGAACATTACTAGGAAGATTTGCTAACCAAAGGCATTGCAACATAAAGAAATTTAGCACAATGAAAGTAGGATACAGCCACTTTAAGCATCAAGAGCACATAAAGTAGAACCGTTAAATGAGATGAACAGTTCGGGCATACTCGTTTTATAAAAACGATTCAAATTTGATTAATTTTTTAAACCCATTTTGTATTCGAGCCCAACCATGCCCGAGCCCTAGCCCAAGCCGTTTACAATTCATGTTTGTTTTTTAGATAAATCTGTGTTGCTTAAATTTGTTTACTAAATTTTATATCTCAAATAATGTGTCAAAATCTTATACATTTAATATTTAATGAAATTAATGAACCCTACAAATCCGACCACTCACACTAATTTAGAATACAAGATTTAAATGATTTAGTAAGGATAGGATTGCTCTTTTTCTTTACATTTTCGTCGATGGTACAAAATCATAGTATTTGAAATTTTTAGGAGTATTCTTGGCAAACACATTCAAAGGGTCTACATCCACTGATTGTTGCCTCTTTTTTGTGCTCGTCGCCCATGTGGTATTTGACTACACTTGCCCAATCTCTCTCTCTCTCTCTCTCTCTCTCTCTCTCTCATGAAGTTTGAATAGTGCCCCAAACCCCCTTACATCCTTTTAAGTTCTCTCTCTCCGTCCATTTCAGATTGGTCCCTCCCTCTCTCTCCCGCCCATTTTAAATTGCTCCCCCTTCTCTATCTCCCACACACGCACCAGACAGAGAGCATTGCATCAAAACACGAACGGAGGGCTGTGTATCAGGACCAAATTTGCCTTCTCTATTTTTTTTTTTTTCTGTTTTACTTCCATCTGGTTGCATTTGTTCCAGATCTGTCTTCTTTATCTTCTTTTTTTTTTTTCTCTTCCAAATCTGATCCATTTGCTTCAGTTCTGTGCTTTTTTTGGAAAAATTTCATTCACACCCCTTTAATTTGGTCTAAATTTAATGACATTCCCCCTTAATTCTAAAACTTTACTTGCACCCCCTCTTAGTTTATACTTTCAAATCAAAGACACTCCCTTAATGCTAACTTCTAACAATTTGATTATATATATTTTTAAAATGTCAAAACTACCCTTTGATATATAAATAAACTAATATGCCCTCAACCCTTTTCCAATTACATAGAGAAAAAATTTCATCTATAACTCTGTAGTTAGGTTTAAATTCAATAACATCCCTTTTCGATTCTAAAACTTTACTGCATACTCTTCTGATTATATTTTAAATCAATAACACCCCTTAATGATAACTTTTACCTCTGCCAGTAGATAAAATAATAATTTAATTAAATATTTTGTAAAAATGTCAAAATTACATTGTTACGTAAATGGACTAAAATGCTCACAATCATTTTCCTATTATATATGTCCTAACCCACTAGTAAACGTCATTTCTATCATTATATTATCCCAATAAATTTATATCATTTTAAAGTGTTGCATAATAATTTTGTTATAATATTAGTCAACATATTATAATTTTTAGAATTTTTGAAAAGAAGAGAGCTCATTTTTAACCCGACCTCTTGTCAAGCCGAGCTTGAGCAAAATTTTAAGCTCAATAGTTGAGCCCGAGCCAAGCTTGAACAAGTACCTTCGCAATTGAGCCGAGCCTGAGCATACCTAAGCTCGGCCGGCCCGGCTCGAATAACACTCCTATCAACGAGGATTTGATAATTAAAATTACACACCTAAAAGCTATATATTTAGACTGCAATCAACCTTAGAGAAACTATTCATTGTCCAGGACCAAAAAGCAAAAACGCGGGTACATGAATACATGGGCCATTTTCTTGTAGGAAAAACAGAACACCAGTAAATGCACTCTCCAAATAGTGCACACAAGTATGGCTCCGAGATATTAAGAAAGCCGTGCTAAAACATACCATGGCCACATTTCGTGTATATCTTAAAAGATCCAATCCATAGAATCAAACCCAGTCCCACAAAGAAACAGCAGCACTGACAAAGTATAAATCCCTTCTCACACACACCCAAACACAGAAAGAGAGCATGAAAACATAAGCCATTTAAATACCATTACTTCTGTCATTATCTGTCGGTAATTAGCATAAAAACAACAAAAATAATTCATACACAAACTTGAAACCTCTATCAGATGCCATCCAAGATGCCACAAATGGCTTCACAAATGAGGGAGGCTAAACTCTCATCAGCAGTGGAAATAACAGTACTTGTTGCTTTGACTTCTATCAAAGCCTTGTTAGGCTCAAAAACATGCACAATAGAAGCATTTTCTAATCCAGTAGCATCACTCATGCTTTGTTCAATGGATCCCTTGATTCCCAACTTCTGTAAAGCCATCGAAAGAGCTTCCAAATCAAGGGTACCCCAATGCACCAGTTGCCTATTCAATGAAGAAGCTACTTGCTCATTTCCAGGGAGTAACCGATGTTTGCCTTGCTCCGTGAAGAGTTCTCCATTCAATCGTGCAACATTGATTTCTTGGTGTTTCAACTTCTTCCAATGGAACTGTGAAACCAAGTCTGTCACAATGTCTAATTCTGAACTGTCCTTCAAGTTTGGTATACGAAGTGTGTCATTTTCCGAGTAATAATGCAATGAAAATGTATTGCCTGGAGAACCAACATGCTGCCTCAAATTTTCAGGAATCTAGCTTGCACAGGAAAGCAAGCAATAGTCATTTAGAAATGGTGTCACGGAAAATTAAATTTCATACTTAGCTTCTTAAAAATGAGAGAATGAGTTTACCAAAACATATTTTGGCTGCAAAATCTTCAGCAACGGTTGAACTTTCTCCAACCTGCAGAACGAGAGATGAAAGTTCTAATGATATGGTAACAACGGGAAAATCCAGAAATAAATAAAAACAACCAATTCCACATCAAAGCACATCCATAGAACCATCATTTCATCCACTTTATGTACTCTCTTCAAATATATTTTATGTCAACATCTTTAATAAGGTTCAACCTCAAAGTAGAGGTAATTTAGGACCCCCACTTTATGCTAGTGCCAATAGCTCTTATGCGTATTGGCCTCCCTCACAAAAAAAAAAAATTGTTTTTTTTGGGGGGGGTTCATTAGGCCTGTAGCAGTTCATCCCCCTAACCTTCAAAAAACCCCATAACCATCGTGATTTGTGGACCAAAATGCAACACTAACTCCATTAACAAAACTAACAAAATGAAATTAATGCAACCCCCCCCCCCCCCTTTAAAACAACACCAAAAAAAAAAAAAAAAACCAACCACCAACCCATGGTGGCCGGGGGCTCCTCTCTTCTTCCTTTCTTCTTGACTGGTTTTGGGCAGAATTAGGCAATGAACTTGTTGTAATTTTGCTTGAATTTTTTTGTAGGGTATAATCAATGTATCTACTAATTTGTTTTTTGATGGAACTGTTCTACAATGTTGGACTAGATGCCTTATAAATGGGGTGTGGTGAGCGTGTGTGAGAGAGACAGAGAGAAGCTGAAGAAGAAAACTTTCTTTTTTCAGCATATACATACTTCAAACCCATCTCACACTTCACCATTTCATGAATAAACCCCCTCCACTGCATGATTCTCATATACCCATTTCAAACCGATGATATTGAATTCTCTGTAGCCATCACAGACTAAACAAGCCCATACCAATGGATATGCCATTTCAAAGTTTTCAAACCCAGCTGGCATTCCAAATCATAGAGACACTTAAAGCTATCCAAAGGTTTCAGCAACTAAAACTTTGTTAATCATGAAACAATACTGTCACCATGAAGGGAAGGGGATTCTTGTAAATTGTAAATGCTTCTGTTTACAGATTACACAATGCCTTTTATGCGTACATACATATGCACACACGCGCGCACACATATATTTGAAGAGATATGAGAGAGAGAGGCAACAGACTAAAGAAGAAGAGCAGAGGTAGTTCTGTACTTAAAAACTTAAAAGGGTATTTTTGTCCTCAAAACATGACCTTTGACCTAGCAAGTCTACAAACACACCCGGTTAAGTTGGTGGAAATTGTAACCATGCACTCTGGTCCACAAATCACATGATGGTTACATGGCTATTTTTTTAGCATGAGGCAGGTAAAGTGCAAAAGGCCTAGCCCATGTCGGATCAAATGAAATTTTACCCATGATTTTTTCTTTTGAATAAAGTCAAGAAACTCCAAACCATGCAAAATAGAAAGACACCAAAAAATTCATTCATTTTGCCATTCTTACTTTAAAATAATGAAACATCTTTATGATGCCGTATGTCAAATTTTAAATTCCACTCAAAATGTGATTACCGAATAAGGGTTGATCACAAAAGCCATGAAATTCACATTCAAGATCAAGCTTTCCCTAAATAATTAACCTTGTCTCCATAAATTCACTGAGAGAGAGAAAGTATTTGAAGAAAAGAAAATAATGTCCATTTAACTAGCAGCATAACAACCAGTAGAAGAAGTATTCCTTGCCTTATTCCAGAAAGAAATGAACACTGGAGGACCTTCATTGCCACTGGCTTAAAAGGTAATAGAGCCAAATCGTCATCCACTCCTTCCTGCACATTGTACATGAAGGATGCCACCAAATAGGGGCAGATACACTTAAATCATGCCAATTTTAGTCATGCTTAAAGTCAAACTAAACAGTTTAAAAGTACAAATAGATATGTCATCCTAGACAATGCAGTAAAGTAATTATTAACCAGAAAAATTACCTCCACAACTAGTAAAGAGTTTTGATCCATACACCAACGTCGGAGCAGATGAATGACAGGTCCAAGCCGCAGACTCCAATGAGGACAAAATACTATACACGGTTCCTGCCAAATTTTTCTATGGACATACAATCAGTTCCCAGGTGAAAAGTATGGAGCAAAAATGAATATGTTGCGAACATCTCAGTCACATTTAGGTGGATTAAGGAAGCACTTTTCTTTTTCAAATGCATTCCATAGAAATGTTCCTCTTTGCCTACATAAGTTAACATGTTTCCAGCAGTCAATATTCCCTCCTGCTTTTTATTTTTTCCTAGGTGGAGGTTGTGTGCATGTGTTTGTTTTTCTTTTTGAGAAAGTAGGGGGGGAAGGGGGGGGCCTCTGAAAGGCAATTTCCCAACATATAAAGGGAAGTAAATATCTTACAACAGTTTGAGCGAATGAATTTCAGGAAACAAATGGATCTTTTTCTCTTTGATAAGTGCCCCGTGAGCAAACAGTGGCTCACCAGAGTACAGCTGCAAACCCCATTAAAAATATTCAGTAGCACGTTTCAACTTAAAAGCACTTCATAACTCTTCTAAGATCTGCAATGAAGAATCTTTGAATGTAACTACCTTTTCTTGCCGCTGCTTGCATAGCCATTCAGGTATGATATTGGAGAATGCCAACAATTCTTCTGCTACAGAAGAAACGATATATATGGGAACCTACGGCATGAAAGAACAGTTCAAGTTCGGTGCCAACTATTATATTTATCTGTATGATCACATACTAGTTCTTCAACTTCAATTACTAAGGATAAGCCCACAAGTAGCTTTAGTAAGAGGCACCAACAAAATTCAAACTGCTTGATGGTCATATGCATATATATAGGTGTCTCCGAATAGGTTATAAATAGACAGTTTGGCCATTTAGTTGCTTTTCAGAAGTTCTACACACATA
This sequence comes from Ilex paraguariensis, assembly GCA_963454935.2. Classification (NCBI taxonomy): domain Eukaryota; kingdom Viridiplantae; phylum Streptophyta; class Magnoliopsida; order Aquifoliales; family Aquifoliaceae; genus Ilex; species Ilex paraguariensis. The sequence goes on along the minus strand of CAUOFW020001027.1, from coordinate 29,760 downwards.
CTGACATACACAGGACTGAGAAGAGCCAAAAACAAAGAAAACAATACTAAACACAAACACAATATTTAGAAGGATTAATGATTATGATGGCCAACATAACCACCATATATAAACACATATATACACACAGTATATCTATACAGTTTGGCCATTTATTTGCCTTTCAGCAGTTTTACACCCATACTGACATAAACATGACAAACGAGTAAAAAACAAAGAAAGCCATAATTAACACAAAGACAAATTTTTAGAATGAATTGATGATTATGATGGCACCAACACAAGCACCATTGGACCTTTAACCTCTTTGAACCCAAACTGGCACTATTGGCAAAGTGGCCTAGACATAATTACACCCCCTACGACCAAAGAACGAATTGGAGGGAGCTAAGCAACAGGAGGGAAAATGTAACTATATAAAATCAAGAAATTCCTAGGCTCCTACCCACTTGTAATTGACAGAATTTGGCAAATCATAATTTGAGTCTATAATAAGCGTGGTACGGTCAGGTAAAGAAAATAAAATAAACATATTTTTAAAATGCTCATCTTCAGTTCCAGAACATAAACTTCAAAAGAGTGAAAAAACGTGGAATTCAATTCGGAAAGAAAAAAAAAAGGCATAGTCTCATTCTCATAGAATGTTATCTCATCAACTTGAGATGCATTAGTGACACATTCATCCTTATGCAGTCAAATATATGTAAATACAATATACCTTCAAATTTGAGGATTCAAGGGAAAAAGATATCTGCTCTAGAAGCTGCAAAATAATTCCAATTCGTCCAATTGGGATTAAGACTGAACCTCCAGCCTTAACAGAATCTATGGCACATGAGCATACAAAAGCTAATTTCTCCATCTCCTCGGACGCTTCATCATTATTTAGCAAGGATTGAGCAATTGTTTCCCAGTTATCATCAGTATCACTGCACAAGTTCATTGGAGAACTGAAGATATTAATTTTCCATTTTCAGAAATAAAAGAGCATACACAAAAGGAAAGAAATCCTAAACTCTTGCTTTAATTTTTGCCTGCAGTCTGCAGCAGGGCTTACAACCAAAAATTATGCAAAGAATAGCAGTAGACATAATGACAGAGCAATGTAAAGTAAGAATACCTGAAACTTGATATATCACTTGTAGGTGGAGAAGGGCTATTATCACTCTCGACATTGTGGGAAACATTCCACGATGAGAAATCTGAATAGAAAATCATATCACTTCCTTGAAGCGCAGGATAATCAAAATCCATGGCCATTGCTGACACAAAAACGGAGCCTGAAAGATATGCACTGTTTCCTCGTGGACTATTCATGGTCCAATTACATGCCCCAATATCTAAACCTGAACTGAAAGCCTTTATAATTAATGTGCCATTATAGCAGGCTTCTTCGCCATATTTAAGAGCCTGAACCTTCTGCATGCAATCCTTCACATCAGCTGCACTGAGAAACATCCTTTATTACATCCTCAAACACAAATGTTTCGCTGTTCAAAAAATGGACTGATTATAAATGAGAAAGAAAAGTACAGTTTCATAAAGTACATTTAAGAAGCCATGAGTACAAAGGCTGCATGATTGAGATGATTCCTCATGAGTTAAAAAAATAAGAAGTGATTCCAGCTAGTTCCAAAGATATTTGTGTTATGCCATCAAAGTTCCGGAATATAGATATCAAAAGTATACCAGAAGCATTTTTAAAGTTAAGATATATTAATAATATGTAATATCCTACAAACTTACATCAAACCCACAAAATTATTCTTTGTGCTTTCTCTATTTTTTTTCTCAATTACAGTATCAGTACGTTGAACATGGAATCCCTAAAAATTTTAAATAGATTTTCCAGACACGGCATCCAGGAAGAAATATTCTTCAGATCAAATAAGAAACCTAGGTGAAGCAAACAAACATCAGACTCAGAGACTACAAAATAGAAATGCACTATACCAATGAAATAACTAGGTATAGATCCTAAAATTGCTGTTAGCTAACATGTCTAAAATAGTTACATAGAATGATCTAAGTTTACATGCCACAGTAAACGAAATAATAGATAACAAAAAGTTGTCCAGCAAATGAAGTATTATAACCTGTACAATGGCATCCAACCACTAAGCTCGCTACCGTCTTTGCCTACAACTATCTCTTTCAATGCCAACGGAAGCATTTCAAGCTCGTCCCATTTCATCCACCGAGGGAAACCAGACTCATCAGGTCCATAAAACTGCCTCAATTCCATGTTCATTGCAACAAGATCCTCCATCATAAGCTGTCCAATTCTCGCTGTGGCTTCAGTTGCATATATCTGACCCAATTAACGAACCAATTTAAGCATATTGAGACCATTTATGGCGTGAAGGATAAGTTGCAATCAAAACCTAATTTATCAATTCCAGACCATAATTAAAGAAAAGACTGAGACTCTTACTGCTCGAACCGGAAAATACCTTAGCAGAAAAACCCTTAGCGCGAGTCAGAAATGGTAATCCAAGCATGCCCATTGGACTTGAGATCAATACAATATCAATAAAAGAACTATTCCATAAGTGCAAGCTTTTAACAGTTTTGTAATAAGGTTCTGCATGTATCAAACTGCTTGCATCAAGAGGTGCTCCAATTTTGCGCCTCTTATTTTCGAAAGACTCTGAATCCAAATACTTAAGGGCTGAACAAGCAGAAGCTTCAACATCAAGCATGGTGCAAGAATCCACAGGAATCGGCGCAAAGACTGTTAGAGCTGAAAGGTCCATAGGGCAATCAAATAATACCCGAAAACCACACACATCGAGTATGTGGCATGTGGGGAAATGATAACCCCGACCTTTGCTGAGACATGTCTGCAAAAAATATAACCAATGAATTTTGAAAAAATAAAATTTTAATTAGCGCACACACACAAATAAGCGCAGAGAGAGAGAGAGAGAGAGAAAGAGAGACTTACCAGCTTCATAGAGATGACCAGGAACAAAATTCCTTATTGCAGAGAATAAATGTTGTAACGAAAGGCATTAACCTACAAAGACCATCTTCAATGTAAGTATCGATCAATAGAAAGCAATGAATTCTATTACTCTCAAAAATATCGAGCAAATTCATATCCTCACCAAAATATTCCAATAAAATAAAAAGGTTTTCGGGAGCAATTCTTCCGAACCAGTGTGCTTTGAGGCTGGGTTTCAGGGCTTGGAGCTTGGGTGACGGTTTGGGGATTTCAGGAACGAGGCGGTTGTGGAAGCGGCGAGGTTGAAGAGTGGGTATGAAGAGAGAGACGAGTGATGATGATGCGTGGTTTTAGGGTTCCGTCCATTCACCTTCACGAGGTGGGCAGGTCGGCGGCGAGATTTTTTTGGGAGAATGATGTGAGAAATTGAGAGGGGACTGAACAGAACTCAGCAGGAAAGTAAAAAGGGCAGGGCAGGGCCGACCCGAGTGAAGTCTCAACTCTCAAGCAAAACGCGGGCCGGACTCTAGTCCGGCTAAGCGGGTCATTTTAAGTTTTGGTGGACTATTCATATTCCTTAAATCTTTTTTTTCACTCCATTTACTCATCTTAATTCAAATTACTAAATTTACTTCATCTACACTCACTCATTAGTTACTAATTTCACTCCATTTATATCAATTCAATTAAATTATTAAATATATGTCAAAAAAACTGAAATAAAAATAATATTTGAAACGAAATTTCAATGTTCCAAGGTGATCTATATTATTTCGAGATGTTTTAAGATATCTTAATACATTTTCATCAATATCTGTAAAATATTTTGAAGTGTTTTAAGATATTTTGACTAATATTTTTAAAATAATTATTAATTTTTATTTTATTTCTGAAATATTTTCGTATCAAAATAACACACTAAAACAAAAAAATTTCGTTACTTATATAGTAGGTTGAAAAAAAATTAAATGAATTTAATCTTTAATATGGGTTTAATAATTAATGAGGTGGGTATAGATTAAGTGAAATTAGTAGTTTAAAGTGATATGATTAAATGGGATGGGAAATGAGATTTAAGGAGTAAGAATAGTCTTACCCTTTTTGTCACACCTCATTTCGAGAGACTTATTTGGTATCCTAAAGATGGAAGTATAATTTGACACGTGGCAATACTTGCACATGTAATTCAGGAAAACATTTAAACCAATAATACCAACTAATAATCTCATGAAAGAGATAAATTATACAACTCTATGGCAAAGTGCATAACTGTGCAACTTAAATCAAAACAAAACATTAGAGAACTAATCTCTTATATCAATAAAGAAACGGACATTCTTGTACAAAAATGTACACAACCAATTTCCTTAACATCCCATCTCGACTCTGCTAGTGTTGTAGTTGATCTAACTCTAAACTTCATCTTCCTGAAAATAAAGATTTTATTGAGTATACTGTGCATCATAATAAATGAAAAATATTAAAAATATGGATTAAACATCATATCACCAAAATATGTTCACAATCTGAGGAAAACGACAAAATCAAAGTATTTTCAACTTATTTTGAAATCTCATAATCACTACCAATATAACAACATAATAAATAGTCCACATGTACTATGAGTCAACAACAACATTTAAGTAATGTCAGACTATTAACAACATTTAAGCAATATCAAGTTATCTACAACATTAAGCAATGTTAAGCTGTTTTACGATAATTGTGGAGTGTCCAAATCAACAACATGTGAGTCATGTCAAACTATCAATAACTCTAACATAGTGGATACTATTCAAATTACAAGTTTTTCAACAAATTACAAACTTTTTAATAAATCACAAGTTTTTCAACAAAAACATATTTTATCCATTATTTGTTCAACTCAACATATATCAAATCATCAAAACTTTATTTTACACAGTAAAATAACTTATATTAGTCATATATTTTTATTTTCAATTATTATGACGCAATACACTTCACTTATCACCACCAACCAACACACCACTCAACCTTATGCTCGATCCTTAAGTGGAATCGGTATAGTATCTTCTAGACCTAACATAAATTATATAATCATATGTAATGAGTTTCAACTCCAAATAACTTAATGAATGCAAATGTATGCGTATGAGCAATCAAAGAATGAGTGATTCTCCTCTGTGGCTCTGCAAAAAAACATAAGTCGTATTTATGTGATGTATACATCTCTTAATGTGTTCAAATGTCCTTAATTTCCCTTGAATAGCCAGCCAAAGAATGAAGGCCAATCTAGGAATATGATGTGGGTACCCGATTAGCTTGTACCAGGGAACTTTGGGGCCAAAATTATTGAAGTGTTTCCAAGCAGACTGAGTAGAATAGATTCCAGATGAACTAGGCAACCATTTCACTTTATCCATTTGCTGAGAATCAGGGAGATAGGGGGGAGGGAATTCTGGATGTGCAGAACTTCTTCTGCCACTAAAGTAGGCCACACCCAACTATTTCTACTGATGATAACTTCAACCCTGGCACATGAAGATTAGAGAGTTCAATTATATGACCATATTAGTAGGAGGGGACCGTGGGGATACCAATTGTCTTACCAAAAATGAGTAGATTTTCTATTACCAATTATGTGAAGGAATAAGGGTCTAACCATATCTCTGAGTTTCAAGAGTTCCCTCCAGTTCCAAGAACAGATGTGAGGGGGGCTCACTTCCCAAAAGCTTTTTAGCTTTAAGTAGTTTGTCCTCACCCACACAGCCCAAAGATTCTCTTTATCAGGGAGGACATACCATATGTACCTCGGCATAAGGGCCTTATTCCAACTATGTAGGTCTTTAAGGCCAAGGCCACCCCTTGTTTTGATTTAAGAACAATCCTCAAGCCACTTTAGAAGCTTCTTCCATGTTCTCACATCCAAATCATAAGAAGCATCTCAATAACTGATCAATATTTTTCAAGACACTCTTAGGTAGGATGATATGACACAACCAATAGTTTTGTAATATTGTATAAAATGGATTTCATAAGTTGAAGCCTACCAGCAAAGGATAGTGATTTGTCGGTCCAACTTCTAATTCTAGCTTCAGTGTTATCCACCAATGCTGCACAATCCCTTAGCCTCATTTTGGTTGAGATAAGTGGGATGCCCAAGTACCATATTGGAAGCTGCCCAATTTCATAACCCAGGCTGCACTTAATTTGGTCTCTTTGGCTTTTAGAAATTCCAGCCATAAAATGACGACTTTTAGTTGTGTTTGCACTTAATCCATAGTCGGCTTGAAATTTGTCTAGGGCCCTCTTCAGAATAACAACTGAAGCTGGATCCCCATGGCTAAAGAGGATTAGATCATCAACAAAACTTAAATGAATCAGCTTTTGTTTCTTGCACCTCTGGTGATATTTAAAGGAGCTAGAAGTATAAATCTCAGCTTTGAGAAGGTAAGAGCATCCATAACAAAGACAAATAGGTAAGGGGACATTGGATTGCCCTGTCTGACACCCCTTTTGCTTGGGAAAAAACCAACTAATTCACCATTCAGACAAATGCTAAACCTTGCTGTGGAAATAGAGTTCTGGATCCAGACAATCATGTTTCCTGGGAAGTTGAACCTCCTTAGAACAGAGATGATAAAACCCAGTCTACCATGTCAAATACTTTCATAAGGTCAGTCTTAATGGCACATCTAGGAGATCCTCTTTCTTTATGGTAGTCCTTCATTTGTTCTTGGGCGAGAAGAACGTTAACTCCAATTCTTCTACCTGGTACACAAGCTGCCTGATTATGACTTATAATATCACCTAGTACTTTCTTGATTCTGTTGGCTATGACCTTGGAGATGATTTTGTGGAACGTATTACAACAAGAGATAGGCATAAAATCACCCATGGTAGAAGGGTTAGGGACCTTGGGAACTAAGGCCAAGATAGTGGTGTTGACTTCTCTCAAAATCTACCCCCTAATGAAAAATTCTTTAACTGTGAAAATTTATTTAACTGCAACACAGGTAACTCCCCCAATAACTGACCATGAAGCTCTGTAGAAATGGCCATTATAGTCATCAGGTCAGGTCCTGGAGCATTATTATGATGAATAGAGAATATTGCTTTCTTGATCTCATCCTTAGTAATATCTATGGCCATATTTAGTGATTGCTCATCTGAGAGTTGTTTCCAGGGTATATTGGCAAGCTCTTCATTTCTGTTAAGAGAACATGAGGCACTAGTTCCAAGCAGGTTCTGAAAGTGACTGATAACAGCTGGCTTAACTTCGTCAAAATCTGTAGTAGAGGATCCATCAACTCTTGTAACAGACAAAATCTTCTCTATTTCTCCTTGCATTGATTGTTCTAAAGAAGAAAGTAGAGTTTTGATCACCATCCTTTAGCCATTGAATTCTAGATTTCTGCCTTTAAGAACCACTCTTCATTCCTTGCAGCATAAGAATACTCCTGCAGAAGATGCTTCTCAAGGGATCTGAGTGCAGCATCTATGGGGAAAGAATCAAGAAGTCTTTGGCATTTGTCCAATACCTCTTTTGCAGCTTAAGCTTTAAGGGAAACATTCCCTTGTTGGGGCCTGTTAATTTTCTTGAATTCTTGCTTGAGCAGCTTCAATTTATGAGAAACTTGAAATTGTAATGTTCCTCTAATATGTTGAGTCCATATCCTAGAAACAATTTACAGGAAGTCATGTCTAAGGGTGAGGAAGTTAAAGAATTTGAATGGGCATTTCTGTCTCTTCCTTCCTGCACCTATTTTGAGGATGCCTGGACTATGATCTGAAAGTCTAGAAGTGACGAATTTTGCTACAGCCTCTGGGAACTACTGATTGCACATGTCATTGATCAGGATTCTATCAAGTTGCACAATCTGTTTTGCGTGTAAACTAGTGGAACAAAATTTTATGGCTGTAGTTGAATTGTTTATGTTATTCAGGTGAAAAGAATTAACTTTATTATTCAAATCAACAATCCTTCAGAACTTGGCATATCCATGTGAGTTTGATTTGTATTCTAAGTTTTGTTTACCAAAATTTATACTGAAAAAGTAATTGAAGTCCTAAAACAAAATAAGTGCATAAAATTTAAGAAAGTTTGCAAAATGTAGTAGTATTGGTTTGCTTGTGCTGTTGCATACTACGAAGTAGTGATATAGTCTTCATTAATTTTAATCGTCAGATTTTATTAATATTTATTTTCTAATATATGATGACTTATAGGCTCCTTACCAGAGGGGAGAAAAAACTTATAGGATAATATTATTGCAGCAAATCAATTACAGGTAGGTAGTCATCAACGTCATAATTGTTCTTTTGTAAATGCACCAGTATTGCATACTTTACCTTTATCACATTCTATCACTAATATTTTTTTTTACTGTTGAGGTTGTCTTGTAATGCAGTGAACTGAAAGTTATTTTTTAAATTTTTTGTCAGCACTAAATTTTCCAACTACAGTTTGACTTTGTCGCACAAGGTCCCGACAAAGTCATGGTATATTTTTTAAATGCAAACTTATTTTTAATGTCTTCTTTAAATAAAACTATGCATTGATAAACATTAGCATCAACCTTGTAGCTCTGACCAATGTCTTTTGTTGAAATTATGTTGTTTCATTGAAGTGTTGGATCCCTGCTTGTTTTAGAATGTAGTTGTACTTACCAACGGGCCTTCCCCTCCCCTCTCCCCCCCAAAAAAAATAATAAATAAATAAATAAGTTGTACTAGGATAAATTGTGCAGCTGAAGCTTAACCACATGTTGCTTGCCCAGAAAAACAAATTGAACTTATTATAGTTATGATTTTATGGAATAAAAATTACATTATTAAGAGGAAGTTTCTTATTTTGAGGATTAATGTTCAGAATATCAGAATTCTATTGTCTCCATTTCGAGAAGTATGCTCCTCAGTCCTAACCTCAACCATGGTTTATACAGGTGTGCAGGGTTGAAACTGCATGGAGAGACTAATGCTCTTTTCTTGGTGGAAGAAGCTTGGAAAATGGATCTGGATTCAGATAGTTCGTCGTATAGTGATGATGACAGTGGAGCAGATACTGGTGGCAGAAGCAAGATAGCTGAAAACCAAGCTTGAAAAACTCCTTAATGGAGAGCAATCTTCCCTTCAAGACTGATGCCTTTCCTTGGAAACAACCTTGAAGGCCCTTACTAGTATGTAGTTATGTGTGTTTGAACCTTTGGCAGATTCTCTCTAGTACTGAGATTAACTGGCTATTCTCCCAAGGCTTATGTTTTTGGGATCTCCTCTAGACTCTCTTTCATGGCTGTGGGATGCCAATTTTGGAATGTGGTTTAGTAGGCCATAGAGGTTATATAGACATAGTATCTCCTCTATGCACTTTCAATTTCTTTCAATAGCAAATCACTAGTTTTGAATCCAAATATGATGCAATATATATAAGTGGGTCCTCGTTAATACATGGTGTATGGTCTACTATTATAGGAAATTAAGAGATAGCGTGAGGAAAATGTAGTAATTCCTTCAAAAAAAGACTTATATGTCAAACAACAACCAAAAAATCAGTTTACCATATTTGCTCTAATGATATGATTTTAGTCAAAATTTTCTGTTCCTTCCATTCCACAATATGTAGGTTAATAGTTAGAATAGATCTTTGTCTATTGTTCTATATCTGAACTATTCCTATGGAAACTGATAAAGTTTTAGCTGTTCCTGTTTTTAATTTTGTCTATTTTGGTTTACTTGTGTAAAAATATGTTAATTGTTTCTTAAGTAAGTGTGTGCTTCATCTTGGCTCACTTGGGTTTTCATTCTTTCAATTGTCTTAGTGTAGTACCTAAAATTTCTTAGTCATTTTAAATGGTTCAGTCAAAAACAATGGTTTAACAATGTTGACGTGTGTATCACTTGATTGGACCCGTGGTCACTTGCGTTAGTGAGTTTAAACCATAGTTTTTAATTTCGGTTTGAACATCAACTTGGAAAAAAGATTGGATTAATGAGTTACTGGTTAAACCGATAATATAATAAAAAAAAAATTATCGATGATAATAAAAAGGTTAGAAAATAATAATAATAATATTGAAAATAGCATGTTTTGGTTAGACGAAGACTAAGTTTTGGTCAGAATTTGTGTGGATAATCCATTATTTTAGTCCTGATAGAAAGACCCAATGAGATGCTCTTGAAGTTAAAGGCTAATGTTTCATTTTATATAAACAACATGCCAATCAAATAGACATAAAGAAGAATATTACTAATCAGTTTGAAGATAAACACTAATCAGTAAGAATATCACAAACAGTATGCAATTTCAATGAGTATGATAAAACACGGAGTGAGATCCTATCAAGTGATCTGAAATGTCGTTGAAGTCACCCATCGGGTCCGGTCGAATCAGATTTTAAAACACTAGATACATCTTTTCAAGACTTATTAATATCAATTACTATAATATAAATGATATACTAAATAATTTACAAAATACGGACCGAATTTTTGATTTCAACTTACATGAAAATTCAATTAAATGACAAATAAAATCTTTCAAAATAAATGTAAAAATACAATTTGTACATTGCACGAGATAATCTTAGTCTATAATAATAAAACAAAGGCGAAGTTGAATTCTCAAAGTTAGTTTACCACAATAACGATCACATTTCATCTAACTTAATCCAATAACCCACAATTTATTCATTTTAATCAAATAACCCACAATTCATCCCAAAAAGCCCACCCAAAACTTAAAACCCATGACACAACCCAAAAAATCGTTTGACACACTCTCTCTCAACCAGTGATATCTCTCTCCAGCTCACCCCACCACCGGCCATCCCACCGGCGATGACCATTCAACTCAGGTGAGCTCCTCTCTCTGTCTCTCTCAACCCCCCCCCCCCCTCCACACACACAAAGACACGACACACACACATAGTGCACACAAGAACACCACGCAAAACACACAAATAAACAACAAATTATTTATTAATGCTATAAACAACAAATAAATGGATATTTCTAACTGCTATTGTAACTCCTAAAATTCACCCTGGAAGACATTATTGTCTATAATCATTCATATCATGAAAGCAACTAATAAAATTCACAAATTAAAGAAATTTCATTCATCATCCATAACAACTAAAGTATCATCCAAAACAAATATGCCAAACAATAACAATTATATCCAAAAATCAAATATTATCTTGTAGCGAAATAATTAAAATATTATCCTTAACATTGTCTCATAATTAATCTCTCAATCTAGAACATAACGGAAACAGCTTTAAACATCCACATCGGAATCCACGTCCCCATCAATCTGAGATTTTCAATTTACCTGCTCATCCAATTCGAGCTCTTTTTCTAGATCATAATCTGAAAAATATGTTGTTTATAAGGAGTGAGCACTAAACTCTGTAAGAAAATCCTCTCAATCTCGATCAAGGTTTTGAAAACTAATAAAATAGGTTGGTCTCATTTTACAAAAAATCATATATAACTTTAGAAATAAAACAATGATAATTCATCAGATCTCAACTTTATGTAGTAGCAATAAATTAAATGATGAAGCAAAACCAATTTTCAGATAACAAACCTAACAACTCTGTATCTCAGGTATGTCGTAAGACTTAGCATGAATACACACATTGAGAAAATTTTGACCCTCGTAAGAATACAAAAATTTAGGAAGAGTATATACCAACGCATCGGCAGTGACGAATCTAACCCATTTCGATACTCGTGAACGAATAGTGATTTGGTCCGCGCAAAACACTAATCCCACTACTAGTGGTAGAGAACCTTCAAACCCACTCGACAGTCACCCATGTTCATCAAAACATCTACACAAGATATACAACACCAAACTCATTCACCAAATCACAGGTAAACCAAGAACTGGTATTTTTCCAACATAACAACTCAAGAAAATATGCAAGAGATAATTAAGAAATATAATTTTATCGTTGAAATAAAACACTAGAATTTTTAAATCAAGAACAATAAAATCTCAAGGGTAAAACCAATATTTCTTGAAAACTAGGATTTTGATAACAAGAACGAGAGTTTTTATAGCTATCAAACGATAACTTCTTTCAAGATATGATACGATTTGCAAGAAAACCAAGGAACAATGATTTCATAACTTACATATATATTAACCCTAACCTCAATAAACAAGTTTATGAAGAAACACTTACCGTGATTCTTGAATCTTGATCCTAATGTGTTTCGTTGCGATTACCCCGCGTTAATCCTTCAAGATTCAACCCGTTATTTCTTCTTTTCTTCTCCTAAAACTTTTTAGGCTTCTTGACTTCGAGCTCAATTTTGACCTAGTATACACTTTTATAACCTTTGAAGTTTAGTTTCTAATGTAAAAATATCAAGTCAATCGAATATTGGGATAAAAAGTTATGATCTAAACACTAAGGTAGTGTTAAATTCTTTTCTACCTATATTCTCTTTAAAATAAATTTTAACTCTAGAATACTTCTAAACTTCTAATACACCCCATATAATCTCTCCTAAGATTTTTGACCTTCCGGATCTATTTTTTATGTTATTTCCCTCTAAATATATTTTAAAACTTAACTAAATTCAGTCCTACTAAGAGTGACCATCCCGAAACCTCAATATTCTCAACATATCCACACTATTCTACGATTATCACTTACATAGTTTATTCATACGTAATTCATCCTACATCAACAAAACACAGGATAATCTAATATAACTTAAAATAGTTAGTTGGGGGCTTATAGTTGTAAACAACAAATAAATAGCAAGCATTTTCATGATTTTTATTAATGCTATTACACACACACAAACATAGAACACACGCACACAACAGCACACCCACGCACATATACACACAAATTAAGTGTTCATGGCGTTTTTCATCAATAGAGTGTTAATTTATTCTATTTTATTTTATTTTATTTTTTTTGGGGGGGGGAGAGGTTTCATTAATTAGGTGTTTATTGGTGTTTTTCATTAATTCGGTGTTTATAGTTTTTAGTGTTTTTGACTGAATGTTGGGTGTTAATTTCATGCAATAATATTTGTAGGGTTTTTGGATTTTATGGATTTTTTAATCCATGGAATGAGATATTGAGTTGATGATTATTTAGTAAGAAATTGAATGGGTTTTCAAAATGGGATTTTTCATGAAATATGGTTTGTGAAATTATGAATTGGGTTTTTGATGAAAGATGTTTGTAGGGTTTTTATTGAATGTATTTTAGGGTTATTACAATTGAGGTTATGTGTTAATTGCTTGAGATTGTATGTTAGCGTTATTAGGGTTTTGATTGAATGTATGTAGAGGTTTGTAGGGTTTGATTGAATTTATGTTAAGGTTATTTAGATTGAGATTGTGTGTTAAGTGTGTTGCTTTCATACGGTATGATTCTTGCAGCAAGGTGTATTGGTGGATACATGGTCCTTATATATGGACCAATCTTTATGTTTTGGGTGTGCTTACAATCTTTAGGATTTTGAGAGTTTTTGATTGAATATATGTTAGGTTTTTTATGAAAGAGTGGTTTGATTGAATGGATGTTAAGGTTTTGATTGCATGTATGTTAGGGCTGTGATTGAATATATGTTACCCCTCTATGTTTTTCCCTTTAATTATTTTGGTTGTTTGCAAGCCTGGAAAGGATTCAAAAGGACTTCTAGGCTTTTCCTGGATTAAATCACCATGCATATTTAATTTGGTGAGTAGAGAACACCAATTTTTGACCATAATCTGACAGTGGTTCAGTAACCGCAAGTGTGTTTGTTGGGAGCTTTGTCTAATTCTTTGTATTGATGTACAATATACATGGTTAAACTTTGTTGCCGATGAATAACATTCTTTTCTTTTATAGATCTCACCAAACATGCAAATTTCTCTGTTATATGCAAATGTTGTAATTGGCATGCCTAGCTCAAATATTAGCTATATTCACTTTGCCAATAGTTCCTGATGAGAGGTGTTTCTATATGAGTTTCTGTGCGTGCAAGATTCTGCACAATATAAAAAACGAGAACAGATCTCTCCCTTGGTGAACTCGAGTGAGTCGGTTGAGTGACCAACCACGCTGCTTGGAATAGCCTGCGAGGTCCGATGGTAACCTGGAACGGCAACGGGAGACCCTGGGGGAGCGGAAGAACGATCCAGTAAGGCTGAAAGAGGTTCCTGGAACGAAAAAGAACAAGTTAGAAGGGCGCCGGAGTGTTTTCCGGCGTATCCCCTCCGACGATCTAGTCAGTCTTTGAGAAAGAGAGAGGAAGGAGAAAACACTGAGTGTGTATTGTAGTAAAGAGTTTTTTGTTGCATACCCGTCTTGCCTTTTGCAAGGAGTATTTATATCTCAAAAGCTCATGATTGCTGTCAGTGTAGTCAGTAGGTGATCATTAGGTACAGGCAGTGTGCGCACTGATTCTGATGAGGAATGTCTTCTCTTCTTAACTGCTCGGGGTCCCGAGCAATCAATGCTGGGTCATCGGGATGCCGATAGTACAATGTACTCCTCTCGGGGAGGATGCAATAAATGCTCTGTATTAGGAGCATTTATTGCCTTTCATTTCCGAGCCTTACCGCATTGAATGCGGTCTCATCAAGGGAATGGTGTAATTAATCGTTTGCTTTCCCAAGTCGCGTGTCAGCAACGGCATGCGGTTTCTCTGTCTTCGATGTGATATCATATGCCACGCGTCCATCTCCCATTGGCTGTGGCCCCTGCATTCCAGTACGTTCTGATACTAATTGTGTAAGATGAGGTCATGATGAATAGTCTAGACTAGCCTAGGCTAATGACCTGTACGTCAATAGCTTATCCTGGAGTAGAGGAGGCGTCCAGGACGAGGGTACACCTCGGCACCGAGGAAAGGCTCATCTCGGAACCGAGGGGGGATACCGACCGAGGTACCATAGCAGACCGAGGCTACGTGTTGGTTGTAAAACGTACTGAATGCCATGATCCTATATGACGAGTACCTCGGGGGTGAGAACCTTTGTGCGCCGATGGTGCTTGATCTTAACAACAGTGTTTTGGTAATACCGATGACACGTGTCTTCATCATGGAGCGTTTCAGAAAAGTCCCATCAGTTTCTAAGATATATATACATACATACCATTAGATGGGATAAAAACTTCCGTTCAGTTTTCATTCTAGTTTTTTTTTTGCGTGTGTGTGTTTGAGATGTTTTAGTTTTATGATATTAGAGAGGAAGCATTAAAGTAACTGAGTTATATGAGAAACAAAGAAGAACGAGATACACCTGAAATTGTAAACTTTGTTATTGGAATGGTTCTGAAAAGATGACGATACTTATTTTCAACTTTTTTGCCCTTTCTTGAGCAAGTGAAGATATGAAAACTGTTTACTTTCCATGTTCTATTACAAGCATTTTGCAAATTTATATTCAATTCTATTGCTATGTAATTATTTATGTAGCAGATGTCTATTTTGATTTATTGTTAGTGAGATAATTTTAAGAACCCTTTTACGAAAACTAGATCAAAAAATTCAGCATGTACACAAGTTCAGTTAAGAAAATCATCTCCTGATATCATTGGAAGGGATTTTGATTTATCCCTTCGATTGAGATTTTCATTTTCAAACAGAAGATCATACTTTGCTTCATTTATTCTCCACTTTCCTCAAGCAAATTGTGTTCGCCATTCTTTCATTGCATGATCACATTTTTTTTTGTGTTACGCAGTGCCTTCAGGCACGGGTTTGAATTGAATTTTAGATGTAATTACTTTATTGGAATGTCGAATTGCGGATTCTGAGTTCTTATTTGCTTTTATTTGATGGTAAATTACTTGGCTTGCTTGAATTGAATTGCTTAAAACTTGCAATTGAATTTGAGGTTTATATTAGTTGAATTTGATTTTAGTTTGGAGTTATTTTATTTTTATTAAGTTTTTGCTTCACGGATTGTGAAATGGGATTGTTTAATGACTTGAGATTGTTCAATTTTGTAGTCACATGAAATTGGATACTAAAAACTATGCAGAGAGTGAAGTTGGGTGCAAGAATTTGTCATTCTTGCCCCACCGCATTTGTTGAAAGCTCCTCTCACTGCAATAAAAACTTATTGTTGTTTGTGCATATTACAACTATGTTTTTGGTAGGGTATTAACTTCTTCAATCAACTTTTTAGATGAGTTCGATAATTTTGGTATGGTATTAACGTCTTACATTCATGTTATTTGTAGTTGTATTGACACATGATCATTGGGATTTTTTTTCATCATTTGTGTCGGTTTTTGTTATATTATGCTTCTACAATGGTCGGTTCTTTTTTAGGAGAACACTTTTTAAAATTTTTTTCAAAAATTCTCATTTTAATTGGCTATCAAGCATAAAATTTAAGGAATGAAGCTTTTCAATTAGTTTATAATATGGTCTCATTGTTAAGATTTTTGAGTTTTGTATATGTTGACAAAATATTTGTAATTTTGTTTCAATGAGAAGGATTCAAATCTAAATTCCTTTTTGATTCTTGCAAGGAAATTGCAGGGTGTCAAAATGAATGGTATGTCCCCGTTCTCGGAGGAATCATTTTCAATAGTGAAGAGGACTTCGGAGTAAAGGTCGTTTTTAAAAGATCCTCTTACTTTTGATAAGTTGACTGTTGCTTTAAACAATGTGTCAAAGAAGTTGGGTGGTTTTTGTTATAATTATTCTTTGAGTTAGGTTTTGGTATAACATTTGTTCTCAACCTTTGATGTGCTATCACTATTGATCTACTTCATAAAGCTTGATTTGAGTTCATGAAATTTTATCTATTACAACACAGGATGTGTCTAGTCTCTTTCCTCATGATCATATATAAATTGTGTTTTGTTTATTTGGTTGGATTGGATCATGTGTATAGTGCACCATGAGTTTTGGGGTTGGTTTTTTTAGGAAGTAGATGTTTTATTTTGAAAAGTTTTTGTTTAGAGTTTTTAATTTCCCAAATGTGCAATATGGTAGACGGTGATTAAGTTAGTTTTCCATTATGTTGGTTTCTATAATTATTTTCCCTTTTTGATACGTTAGCCTATATTTATGATTTTATTGTTGACTTAGTTCAGATTTATATTGTGTATTATGTGGTGAGTCCAGTAATTGATTTGAATCATATTTTTCTAACAAACAAACTTTTTATTATACTAATTATGTTGATTCCAACTGGAGAGAAAAATAAGGGGCCATAAGTTTTGAATTTTCAGTTGTTTGGTTTTGCATCATATTTTTTAGGTATACATGTAGCATGCTTGGGGTTATTTTTTGGTGACTTCACATTTAAAAGACATTAAAGTCCTTGATTCTAATCAGACAATTGTGTGGTAATTATTGTTAACAATCTTATTGGTATGTATTCTTTGATTGTCTCTCTTAACTCTAAAGAAGATGGAGTTGAAGAGGATTATTTCTTTTTTTATGCACGTGTGTTTTGTGTGTATTCAGTCCAGTTTGCGTGTGTATTTTGTTTATTTCGTGTTTAGTAAGGTAAATTAACCACATATGCGGATATGTTTGGTTTGATGGTTGTTGTGGTGGTTGGGTTTGAAATGATGATTGTTATGTATTATTGTAATGGTTATATGTTTTGTTTGAATTGTAACGATTGTTATGTATAACTATGAACTGTGAATTTTGGTTCTTTGATTGAACTTGTGGATATAACATATAAGTGTGACATTTGATATTATGATATCTAAATGTTATTTTGGTTGGGCTTGATTGATTTTCATTTTTTTAATTTAAGCAAATTATGGAAAGGTCAAACAAGTTGAGATTTTCATGAGCTCCTATATTTAGAGAAATTTTTTCTAAATTTTTTGAAAAAATAGTTGGAGTTAGATTGATTTCAATTTCTTTAATTAAAGTAAATAAAAAAAAATTATTTCAAATTAACCGATTTTTTTAAGTTATAAAGTATTTTTAAGCACGAATTATTACTGGTGATTAAATATTATAGAGAAGCTGAGCTATGCCTGGTACAAAAAATAAAAAGAAGGGCAAAAAATAAAAATTAAATGGTATAACATTATTATAATATTGTTGTTGGTTTCATTTTTACCGATGTCTGGCTGCCATTCCTGCCATTGTGCAAAAAGTCCTTGCCACTTTTGGCTGGCTGATAAAAATACATCCTCACCCACCCACCCACACGCCGGATTTCTTATCTCATATTCATCGTGTAATCACGTCTGTTCAAAGTTCAAACTCTTTCTAAGGTCTCTCTCTCTCCCTCTCCTTCTCTCTCACACACAGAGCATCTGATGTTAATGGTATCATACACTGGAATTGTTGTGTTGTAGCTTTATTCCCTTATATCTAGTGTTGAGGATTTGTGCAACACTAGTTCAGACCAATACTAAAGTTTTGCTTGAGGTTTGAATCCTTCAGTCTTGGAGAATTATTCTCTATGTTGTCGTTTCTTTTCTTTTATGTTTTGGAGTGCAAACCCTCTAATATTTTGAACTGGATCTCTAATTGACTTCTGGGTCCTATGGTTTTTCTAACAAATCACAAAGATTTATGTCTTTATTAGAGATATAGATGACTCAATATCGCATATGCATAAAAAAGAAGAGTTAGTTTTTTTTTTAATAAAGTTTTTATGAGATGAAGGCGTGATTTTTGATCTTTATACTGTTCTCGGCAATACTTTCTGTGTATCTTATTAAAAAAAAAAGCTAGACTTTTGTATGGAGGTAATCTCCTTTAGCAATTGTAAGTAATTGTTGGGTGACTAAAACTAACTGTTGTTATGTGTTAAAGTTTAATTTCTTTAGTTATCATACTTCTGTATGTAGTTTTCTTGGATTTATGTAGTAGTTATGAAAAGAAGAAATCCAAAAGGCAGCAAAGAAGCATATCTTATTGTTTTGATTTCATATAGTATCTAATATGCCTTTTTCTGCATTTGCTGGAGATATATGTTTAGCCTATATAACCAAAATAAAAGAGAGAATGGAGGGTTGCCTCAATTTTTTACAAGTACTAACTGTGGTGTGATATAATCTTCAGACAGGCCTTTTCTGTAGTATTTCATTAATTGTATTGAGGGTAAGAGTTGGTTGACTTCTGTGACCAATGTTGTTTATCTCCAGGGTAATTAAGCATGCGGAAGAGAAGAAATTCCACAGCGTTTGACACCCAGAAAGGCAACAAAGAAGCAGATGAACAAGTTCAGAGCTCGGGCCACTCCATTTCGGATCTTCCTATGCCTATCCTTGCAGATATTCTTATAAGACTGCCTATAAAGGGAATTGTCATGTGCAAGTGCGTATGTAAGTATTGGCGCCTTATTATTTCAGATCCTCACTTCGCTAATATGCACTTTGCACAAGCACATGCATACCCTCTGGTTCGGACCTTGGACACTACCTGTGTCTCAAGAATGCTTTACTTGGTTGAGCTGCCTGAAAATGATAGTGAGGACTGCTTGTGTGGTGATCTTAACAACAAATTTAAATGTGCTTATCACATTAATATGAAGCTCGACACCAAATTACAGATCCCTATGCGCAACGCTGAAATGGTGCTTACCAGTGAAAATAATGCCAGAATGAGTTTTTGCTGTAATAATGGTATTAGGAGGAAGCGTTGCATCAAGGTGAAACCCAAAGATCATAAATTCAAAATTGCAAATTCATGCAATGGTTTCCTCTGTCTGTCAGAACCTTTGAACAATGATCCTGTCGTCGTATGTAATCCAGTTACAGGGGAGTATATAAACCTTCCAATGGCTAAGAAAGTTGATGAGAATGCAAAAGGTCTCATAGATTGTGCGCTCGGCTTCAGTCCAAAGACTAATCAATACAAGGTCATTCGAATGTTTGATCAAGGGACTCCTCAAGTGGTTCCTTGTCCCGTCGCAGGCAAAGAAAGATATTATAGTAGGGTGGCTGAGATACATACACTAGGCACAGAATCATGGAAAAGCATAGGCTATGGTCCCTTCTCAAGTCAGAAACTAACATTTCCCACCTATCTGAATGGAGCTCTTCATTGGCTTTGTGTTGACTACGAGAGATCAGATTTTATAGTCTCCTTTGACATTGACAGCGAGCGTTTCCAATCAGTTCCATCGCCCCCTCTTAGATGTAATGTGCTTGGGTTGATTGACATGTGTCATGTGAGCCTGGGAGTAGCAAGACAACTTTTATGCTTCTCTGATGGTTCTGGTGATGATCTCATTGTTATATGGGTGATGAAGAAGTATGGTGTCAAAAGTTCATGGACTAGAATGAGTTCTATTGACAGTCGAACTGCAGAGTGGTGGTCTTGTTGGCTGTACCAGCCCATAAGTCAACTGCAGAATGGGCCACTGCTGATGTTTCTTAATCGTGAAAGTGCCTTAATATATTATGATACTAAAAAAAAAGAGTGGAGATATCTTAAGATTTATGGGATTAAATCAAACTGTGAAGCAGTGGCTCATATTCCAAGTTTCATCTCGCTTAAGGATGCTGTAATAGGTAACAGTGGTGTGGTGCTGAATATAAATTCAAGGTAAGAATCGACAGTTTGCAAATTTGTATTTTATTTAATAGCTTTGCTGATTAATATGTTGTTATGTTGTGATCTCTTCTTCACTTCTTTTATTCGGTTTTCTGTGTTTGTGTGTGGGTGTGTATTCCAGTAATCACGTTGAAAAATAATCACAAACATGTGTACCCTGCATCTGCACAGCAACTTCAGGGAAGCTTCTGTAGAAAGAATATTTTTTTCTAAATAGCCTTTCTGTGTAAGGCTTGTGTCAGTGTGTGTGTGTGTGCAGGGACGGAGCCAATATTTTGTCGTGAGAAGGGGGAGTGGCGAAAGGGGAACATAAACAAGACACGGTTTAAAATTTTATTAGATGTGATTATTCAACAAGTTATTGTTAATATCATATGCTTGCCTGTAAAGCACCTATAAAAATCAACTTTTATATGGTCTGAGACTAGGTCATAAATATAAAACGGTTTGCTTTTTTGTGACAATTTTGCAGTTTGCTTATTCTTACACTTTGTCATGATGTAGTGATAAAGTATTACACACTATCACCGATATTAATTTCACACGTCACTGTAAAAGTTAGCCGTGAATCCGTGCATTATTAATGATATTACTCATGTTTGTAACCCTGTTTTTGTAGAACATTTCTCTCTTTTCTCTTTTGTTTATCAAACTCATATATGTAAGCTTCCTCGTTTGTACAAAAAACTCGTCCATGTCCCGCATTTGGTTATTAAATGTTTGTGTAATTGTCACATAGAGCATGCCTTCAAGTCAGAAGATAAGTTTGTTGATGAATGATTACTCCTGTGCAGACTTTTGTGAACATAAGACACCTGTAGAGTATATGATTTGCCTCAACCTTGTTGAACTATGTCAGTCATGCAGGGAGCAAAGTTGATGTTTATGCATCAATGTATGTACTTGGATGAGGAGTTAATTCGTTGGATAATAAGAACCATAACACTAAGGTCTTTTTAGTTTTATTGTCTGCTGTACTTGCTAGTGTGATGCTAGGCTCTCAAGGTTCATTATTTCTTTTTCTGGTGCTGGATGAGGAAGGGGAAAATAGGAGAAACAATAGGAGAGAGGGTGAGTAGTGGTGTTTATGACCACCTAAGGAGGCTCTACCCTGAAACTGCTTGGCAAAGCTAGGGATTTGAACTTTGAAGTCTCTTTCCCTAGTCCTTGTGCTGATGTTCTCACTTTATAATGAAGCAATTTGACTTTTCAGATGTTCTATATGGGTTCTTTGTTTGGCTCTAATTAGCATTGGGTCACTGGTAAGATATAAGCGACAAGGCAAGCAACAATACTGATTTGAATGTAATTCCCCGCTGTGATATTTTGTGCAAGAACTAAATTAAGCCATTGCAGTAAATTTGGATGTCATTTCTTTCTGGTGTGTTTAAACAACTTTAGGACTTGATGTTACACCAATTGAGGTTTAGAAGTATTTAGGGCATGCCAGTGTACCTTGGTTAACTCAGATTATTGACAAGGTTATAACAACTAGGAAAATGCTTGACCAGTGGATGAAAAGTAACGGGAACATATACGCAAAATTAGGGGACATTTAGAATTGTATATATTATTGGGGTACTAAATTAACGCGCCATCCAATGAATTTCAGGGTTTGAAATGCATCGGTAAAGCCAAAAGTTAGTTTAATTGTGTGCAAATTCTATGCATTACATGTAATTTAGATGTATCCTGCAGTTCGTAGTATGAAACTTGTGTAATATATTTTTGTGTGAACCTATTGGAACAAAATTTTAACCTTTTTGAATTTCTTCTGCTGTTATTAAGGAACAGAGATATTTAATATTCACACCAAAATGTTCCAGATTTTGGCATATCCGCATGAGTTCTAATTGTTTTCTAAGTTTCGTTTTCCAAAATTTGTAGTAAAAATAAGGCCTTCCTTAGATAAAACAATGCATTAACAAACATTAGGATCACCCTTTATGTTGTTTCGTTGAAGTGTCAATCCTTGCTTGCTGTAGAATTTAGTTGTACTTGAAC
The DNA here is from genome assembly GCA_963454935.2 of Ilex paraguariensis. Lineage (NCBI taxonomy): Eukaryota > Viridiplantae > Streptophyta > Magnoliopsida > Aquifoliales > Aquifoliaceae > Ilex > Ilex paraguariensis. The sequence goes on along the minus strand of CAUOFW020001027.1, from coordinate 7,310 downwards.
AAGTTGTGCAGCTGAAGCTTAACCACATGTTGGTTACAGAGAAAAACAAATTGAACATAATAGTGGAATAATTCCATGGAGTAAAAATAAAATTGTTGCGTGAAAGTTTCTTATCTGAGTGAGAATTGACTCTCAGAAAATTAAATTCTATCTCTCCGTTTCGAGAATTATGATCCCCAGTCCTGACATCAATCACTGTTGATACAGGTGTGCGAGGTTTAAACTGCAGGGAGAGACTAAAGCTCTTTTATTGGTGGAAGAAGATTGGAAAATGGAGTTGAATTGGGATTCATATTGTTCATCGTATAGTGAGGAAAATGATGTGGACACTGGTGGCAGGGGAGATGCAGCCGAAAACCAGGCTTGAAAAACTACTTAATGGGGTCCAATCTTCACTTCAAGACTCATTTACCTTTCATTGGAAACTACCTTGAATACCCTCACAACTATGTGTAGTTATGTGTTTTGAACCTTTTGCAGATTTCTCATTATTACCCCAGATTAACCAGCTATTCTCCTAGCACTAATGTTTTTGGTTACTTGAATGATTTGGGATCTTCACAGGATCATCTTTCATGGGCATAGAATACCAATTTTGAATGTGGTTTTGGGGCAAGTGCCATAAGGTTATTTAGGCAGGATTTGGATCTCCCTCATTCAGTGTATGTTTTTCAAATTTTGTAAACAGTATTATCAGTCATGAATTTAAATATGATTCACTGTATATAAGTGGGTCTTTTATCGGCACGTGAAGGATGACTTATCATGGAGAAAAAATAAGAGAAAGTGCATAACAGAGGATACAGATTCAAGGCACAACCCCCTTCAGAATAAGTCTTGCATTTGAGCAGCCAAAAAAATGGTGTATTTCAACTTTCGAAGGTTTTTTTTTTTAAATTATTTTTGTTTCCTTAATTTATTTGCTCATGAGACGTAAGTAAATGTCCTGCGGATTGACAGAGGTCATAGGTGTCCCTTGGAACCACATTGTTCTACGTCTGAAATCTTCAAGTGGAGTTTTGTATATTTTAAAAAAACTAAAAAAAAAAAAAACTGATGATATATTCTCGGCGATTTAATTAGTTAAAAATATAGTAATTGTCTCTAAAAAATGTGTTCCTTTCGGGTTTGAACTCTTGACTTTAAAAAAGTAAAACTTTTACAAGATAATGAGTATTATTGGATCAAATCTCGTTAATAAGATGTGACTACCTTCACCAACAAGTTTAAATTTGTTTTTAAACGGGCTGGTTAGAGTTTGGGGATAAATTCTAAAGCACAAATTATAATTAAAATGGGATGGAGGCAAATGAGAGCATTAAGAGACTACTTTTATAGATTCTTATTAATGGAATCATTAGTCCCTAATTGTGTCCATTATTTTTCTTGGAAACGAACTTAGTTAGAGTAGCATAACAGTAAACCATTAAACTCCAATGTAAACTCCAAAACTCGAATCTCTAACCTCATGGTGAGAAATTCGGCTGGTATCCAACTGGACCACCCCACTCAGTGGTTAAATCTCACCAATTTTACTATATTATAAAACAATCAAATTAGGGATGAGAGGTCTTGAGAATGAGTAAATATTGGGTGTAAGACATGGTGTAACTATTCAATAAGAAAATAACAATGCTATGTTGATCAAATTGTTTATCAAATTTTATATCTCAAATCAATATGGGTGGTTGAATCAGTTGGCTCTACTAACTTCATAAAATATTCAAATGCATGAGATTTTGATACATCACTTAAATACAAGATTTGGCAAATAAATTTAGGAAAGACAATTTTATTCATAAGAAAATAACAAAAATGATAAAATATGGTTTACTTTCTATTATGGAGGTGGTTATGCATTATATGACCACGAGGTTATGAATTTTAGTAGAGTTTATTTGCTCACTTGTTTATACCTAATATTTTTTTCTTGATAAGACTTTTCTTCTTAAATGCTAATTTAATAGAATTTTGAAATATTTAATTAGATTACTCTTATCAAATCATTGAATGTGTCATTTGTTACTACTCTCACAATTTTTTTTAAACTACTTCAATATTTAAACTTTTAATTATTTTTTTAATTATTTAATATATAAATGAATATCATTCTAACACTAAGATAAATTGTTTAGCACTATAAAGGTTACAAAAAATTTGGTACAGAATTGGTAGTACGGCAATAATATGAATAGATAATAAATTTCATGTATTACACTGGATGCTCACTAGTAACTATTATAAATAATTACTCATAAACTCCCTTTAACTATTACATATTCCAAGTTTTCTAAACATCAAAAAATTTCATTCACTAATTATTATAATATTTTTGTTAATTTATAAAAAAATGAGTGGGAGATTGTAAAGCTTAAAAAAGAGAATTAAGAGAAAGAAGAGAATGACTCGTGCATGCATCACATCAAATTGAATATAACGTTACTTCAACTATAAAAAATGAAAAAATCTACCGGTACAAAATAATTGGATGATCCCCTATTAAATTTTTTCTTTCTTTTTTTTGTGATAGTTTGAAAATGGGGTAGGACAAAAAAGAGTGTCTAATGTATAGTGATTATTTCATTAGATCTTCATCGGTTGGATCATAAAATTCTTAATCGCACTTGAAATATCTCTTGATCAGACCTCGCTAAGCTAAGCTAGTGGTTGAGCAACGAACTCTAACAAAGACTCGAGGATTCGATCTATAGATAAAGAGTAAGGCGGATACAACAACTAGACCACCGATGATCCCCTATGATATCTACGTCAACAAATTTAATTTAAAAGTAATCACTCCAGATTCACCCAATTTTTTACCGAGGTCTGCTATTCCCCCCATTGTACAAAACGTCCGTACCCATTTCGCGCCAAGGATGAGAAGTCCCCACCCACTTACGATTCATCTATTCCATTATCTTTGTTGGGTAATTTGCTTCCCGCATATCGCTTTATGGAAGTCTGTTCAAATTTCTTCCTGGTAACTATCTCTCTCTCTCTCACATCTCAAACATAGCATCTAATGTTTTTTTCTAAAATGCACTAGGATTGGTATGTATGATATGTAGTTTTATTTCCTAGATCATGAATTTGGGATTTGTTGGAAACTTTGGAACACTAGTCCAGACCAAAAAAGGGGTTTTGCTTTGGGTTTGAATCATTCAGTTTTGGAGAGTGGTTCTTCTTGTTGGTACAAATCTTCTAATATCTCGAACTGGGTCTTAACAGGCTTCTGGGTTCCACTAATTTGCATATGTAACCACAGTGATTAACGACTTCATTAGAGGTATAGATTTACAATGCCATATAAACCTTAAAAGGAAGGGTGTTTTTTTAGGGGTGGGATTTACTTGATCCTATGTCTTCCCATTAATATTGTTTGGCATATGATGTTTAGATTATTTTCAACAGGCCTTTTATGTGTTTGTAAGCTTCTTAAATAATTCTAACTGATTGTTGTTAACGTTTTGTTCTTTACATTGCATACCTCTAGATGTGGTAGTTTCCACAGATTTAAATGTCTGTGGAAAGAATTTACACACATTAGGGTAATAAAGAAGCAGAATTCTCACTGTTTTGATATCAATGCTCTGTATACAACTAAATAGAAAGGGAAGGATGGTGGTTGTTCCAAATTATTTTGAAGTACTAAATGGAATGCCATATGATCTTCAGGCTATTTCGTACTGGATCTCTAACTGGCTTCTGGGTCCAAGGAATTTTTTTGAAATTTTTTTTGAGCTTTTATGAGTCATTAGTGATAGAGATATATCGTACCATGTAAACAACAAAGGGTTTAGTTTTTTTTTAATTCCCCAAGCCCCAGGAACCCGGCCGCGAGGGGGGGGGGGCGCTGTTTTGTTATTCGCTCCATGTGATATTCGTATTGTTTTAATCTCCTTTACATTGTACCGTAAATAAAACTACGTAATTGTTGTTAAGGTTTTCTTTCTAGATTTAGTTTCCATGGATTTCTAAAATAGTTGTGGAAAGAAGAAATCGAAAGCAGATGTTAACTTACTGTTTTGCTTTCACATAATATCTAATAAGCCTTTTCTATAGTTGCTGTAGTTACACTTTTATCCTATAAGACCAAAAAGAAAGAGAAGGGTGGAGGGTTGCTCCAAGTTTTAAAACCACTAAATGTGATGTCATACGATCTTCAGTTTTGTAGCTCATTAATTGTATTGATGCCAAGATATAGTTAAGTTCTGTGATATATGATGCCTAACTCTAGGTTCATTTGCATAGATCATAAGCCATGGGAAAAAGAAGAAATTCAACAACTTTTGAAAACCAGAAAGGCAACAAAGAAGCAGATGAGCAAGTTCAGAGCTCAGGCCATTCCGTTCCGGATCTTCCTATGCCCATCCTTGTAGATATTCTTATAAGGCTGCCTATAAAGGGAATTGTCATGTGCAAGTGCGTATGTAAATATTGGCGAACATTATTTTGGATCCTCAGTTTGCTAATCTGCACTTTGCACAAGCACAGGCCTGCCCTCTGGTTCGGACCTTGGGGACTACCCGCGTGTCAAGAATGCTTTACTTGGTTGAGCTGCCTGAAAGTGATGTTGATCACTGCTTGTGTGGTGATCTTAACAAGAAGTTTAAATGTGCTCATCGCATTAATATGAAGTTTGACACCAACTTAAAGATCCCTGTGCGCAACACTGAACTGGTGCTTAAAAGTGAAAATGATGCCAGGATGAATCTTTGCTGTAACAGTGTTATTAGGAAGAAGAATTGCATCAAGGTGAAACCCCGAGATCATAAATTCAATATTGCAAATTCATGCAATGGCTTCCTTTGTCCGCAGGACCCATGAATAATGATCCTTTTGTCGTGTGCAATCCAGTTACAGGCGAATATATTGTTAAGTTTAGAGAATTAACACAATATTAAAAAAAAACAGGGAGTGGTTAAAAACCTTAACTTAGCTCTCATACAATACTTATATTTATAGTTAACTCATAATAATAAGAATTATACATACACCCTATTACTATTAACAATTTACACATATTATCCTATTATTCGTAATACTCTCTTTCAAGTTGGATTATATATATCATATAATTCAAGTTTGGAACAAATAGTTGTAAGATGTATACGATTCAATGCTTTGGTAAACATATCTGTAAGTTAATCTTCAGATTTCACAAATGGAGTTGTAATCTCCACAGCTGCTATCTTGTCCCGAATAAAATGACATTCAACCTCAATATGTTTGGTTCTCTCGTGAAATACAAGATTGACGGCAATATGGATAGTTGTCTTGTTGTCACAGAACAACTGTAAAAAGCGTTGAACTGAAAATCCAATTTCCTGGAGGAAGTGTAATAGTCAAATCAACTCACTCGTCGTATGTGTCATTGCCTTATATTCAGCCTCAGCACTGGATTTTGCTATCACGGGTTATTTTTTACTTTTCCATGAGACAACATTACTTCCTAAGAAAGTACAATAACCAGTGATTGATCTCCGATTAGAAGGAGAACTAGCCCAATCAGCATTTGAGAAACATTCCACTCTAAGATGTCTATTAGCTCGATATAACAGTTCAAGTCCAGGAGCTCGTTTGAGATATCACAGAATACGAGTAACTGCCTCCCAATGTGATACTTTAGGACACCCTATGAACTGACTTATTATACTGACTGCATAGGAAATATCCGGTCGAATAATAATGAGATAATTGAGCTTCTCAACCAATCTGCGATACCGACTCGGATTCTCAAACAGTGCACTATTATCCATCAAAAGTTTCTGATTATGATCCATAGGAACATCAATAGGTCTGCTACCCAGCAAACTTGCTTCCTCTAGTATGTCAAGTACATATTTCCTCTAGGATAAATAAATACCCTGTTTAGATCGAGTCACCTCAATACCCAAAAAATACCTGAGTTTTCTCAAATTCTTAGTATGAAAACGATCTTGCAAGAATATGTTTAACTTGACAATCCCCTCAGAATCATTTCCAGTAATCACAATATCATCTACATAGACCACCAATAGAACATATTCAACATCTATTTGTCTATGAAATACAGAATGATCTGTTTGACATCGAAGAAGACCAAACTCTAAAACTGCATCTGAAAACTTACCAAACCATGTCCTCGGTGACTGTTTCAAACCATATAAAGATTTTTTTTAACCAACATACACTCTTACGATACTCCCCCTGAGCAGTAAATCCAGGTGGTTGTTCCATGTATACCTCTTCAACCAAGTCACCATGGAGGAAGGCATTCTTGACGTCTAACTGAAATAAGGGTCAATCAAGATTAGCAGCCAAACAAATCAAGATACGAACAGAGGAAATTTTGGCAACAGGAGAAAAAATCTCCTCATAATCAATACCATAAATCTGAGTAAATCCCTTTGCAACAAGCCAGGCTTTGAGACGCTTCATAGAACCGTCTAGATGAAATTTAACAGTATATACCCAACGACAGTCAACAGTTTATTTATCAGGGGATAAAAGAACGAGATCTCAAGTTCCATTGTGATGTAAAACATCTATCTCCTCCTCCATAACTTTCCTCCAACTCGGATCAAATAATGCATCTTGTAAATACTTAGGAATAGATATAGCAGATAGTTGGGAAGTAAAACAGGAGACGACAGGAGACAAGGTATCATATGAAACAAAATGAGAAATGGGATGATTAGAAACACACGAATGGGTACTTTTGAGAAGAGCAATATGTAAAGAGTTTAAATTACCTAATGTACCAGGATCAAAAGATGGCAAGGAAGACGGTACAGGTACCTCAGTTGATGGGCGAGGACGGCGAGAGTAGACACGGAAAGGTAAAGTAGATGGTAACACAGTGGCCAATGGAATATCTGAAGATGAGGAAAGAGATGATGGTACGGGAGATAATTCAAAGTCCAAATCCAAAGGCTGAGAAGGTGCTGGAAAGTATGGAACAGATTCTTCAAATGTGACATCGGCCTTAGAAAAGTATCAATGCAAAGATGGATTGTAGCAACAATACTCCTTTTGCATGCGGGAATAACCAAGAAATACACATTTGGTAGCTCGAGGGTCAAGTTTGTCAATCCAAGACCCAAATTGTGAACATAACAGACACATCCAAAAACCTTAGGAGTTAGAAAAAATAAAGTTTACCAGGAAAAAGGACAGAATATGGACTTTGTCCATTTAGCACAGAGGATGACATATGATTAATAACGTGACAAGCAGTAAGAACAGTATCACTCTAAAAATATCGGGGAATATTCATCTGAAAATACAGGGCACGAGTGACTTCCAATAAATGACGGTTCTTGCGTTCA
>CAUOFW020001026.1:0-148403 GCA_963454935.2 Ilex paraguariensis | reverse complement strand
ATCCTTGCTTTGTTGACCCCTAAGAAAGATGGGCTCTTAGAGAATGTGTGTTGATAGTCATGTCATTAACAAAATTAAAGTCAAGTATCGATTTCCTATACCGAGACTTGAAGATATGCTTAACCTTTTAGCCGATGCACTTTGTTCTCCAAAATTGATTTGCGCAGTGATTATCATCAAATTTGAATTAGACCAGGAGATGAATGAAAACCGCATTTAAAATCCAAGATGGACTTTATGAGTGGTTGGTCATGCCTTTTGGATTGTCTAATACACCTAACACATTTATGAGGGTTATGACTCAGATACTGCGTCCTTTCCTAGGAAAATTTGTGGTAGTTTACTTTGATGACATCTTGATCTATAATAAGTCTAAAGAAGAGCATTTGGATCATCTTCGACAGGTTTTGCAGACATTACGTGTGAAAAAAATTCTATGCAAACCTTAAGAAGTGCTCCTTTATGCAACTCAAGTGTTTTTCCTTGGGTTTGTTATTTCTGCGCATGATGTTGCAGTTGACCCAGAGAAAATTCGTGCTATTAGGGATTGGCCAGTGCCAAGAACAATTTCTGAGGTTCAAATTTTTCATGGTTGGCCACCTTTTATAAACGATTTATTAAAGGGTTTAGTTCATTTATGGCTCTCATCACAGAGTGCATGAAAAATAGGGAGTTTCAATGGACACTTGTTGCAACTAGAGCCTTTCAAGAAATTAAGCACAGGATGACAGAGGCACCCGTTCTTCGACACCAAGATTTTTCTAAAGTGTTTAAGGTTGCCTGTGATGCATCTGGTGTAGGGATAGGTGGAGTTTTTGAGTCAAGAGGGTCATCCTATTGCTTACTTCAGCAAAAAACTCAATAAAGCTAAACAACGATATTCTAAATATGACAAAGAGTTCTACGCTGTGGTACAAGCTCTTTGCCATTGGAGTTATTATCTATTGCCATCTGAGTTTGTGTTATATTCTGATCATCAGGCATTAAAATACTTTCATTCCCAGAGAAAATTGGGTGTTAGGCACGTTAGGTGGGCTGAGTTCCTTCAGGAGTATACTTTTGTTCTTCACCACTGAGCGGGCATTGAAAAAAAGCCTGCAGATGCTCTTAGCCGTGTAGTTGTTGTTTTACAGACTATGAGTGCCTATGTGATCGGCTTTGACAGGATTCGAGATGAGTATGCCTCTTGTCCTGACTTTGATATCATTTTTCAGGATGTTCAGTCTGGTAACCGTTATGAGTACATTGACTTCCTCCTTAGATATGGTTACTTGTTTAGAGAGTCGCGCTTATGTATTCCCCGTACTTCACTTAGGGATTTCATGATTTGGGAATTACATGCGGGAGGTTTGGCAGGCCACTTTGGTCAGGATAAGACATTGACACTTGTTGAGGATAGGTTTTATTGACCCACTTTGAGGCGTGACATTATTAGGATAGTGTCACAGTGTCACACTTGTCAGTTAGCAAAGGCTAGGGAACAAAACACTGGGTTGTACACACCATTACCAGTTCCACACACACCATTGAGAGACCTTAGTATGGACTTTGTCTTAGGATTGCCTAAAACAACCCGTAATCATGATTCCATTCTAGTTGTTGTGGATAGGTTTTCTAAGATGACTCATTTCATTCTTTGCACTAAGTCTATTGATGCCTCACATGTAGCAAAGTTATTTTTTAGAGAGGTCGTCCGACTACATGGGTTGCCTATTTCCATTGTGTCCGATAAGGATGTCAAGTTTGTGAGTTATTTTTGGAAGACACTTTGAAAACTCTTTGAAACTAGTCTTAAGTTTTCCTCTGTCTTTCATCCCCAAACTGATGGTCAAACTGAGGTAATTAATCGTAGCTTAGGAGATTTGCTTAGGTGTCTAGTGGGTGAGAAGATGGGAAATTGGGAATTTTGTTGCCTACTGCTGAATTTGCCTATAATAACTTCGTCAATTGGTCGACTGGTCGATCCCCTTTTGAAATTGTTTATGGTCATTCCCCTAGATAGCCCATTGATTTATTACCTTTACCTCCTGATTCCTGCCCCTCACACTCAGCCGAAGCTTTTGCCCAGCATATTCATGACTTGCATGCCGACATAAGACAGAAAATTACATTAAGTAATGAGAATTATAAATTGGCTGCAAATGTTCATCGTAGGAATAAAGAATTTATTATGGGAGACTATGTCATGGTTTGTGTGCGTCCTGAACGTTACCCTAAAAATTCTTTCAAAAAGTTACATACTCTAGCCACTGGCCCTTTTCGTATTTTTCGTAAGCTTGGACCTAATGCATATCACCTTGACTTACCTTCGAATATAAGTATTAGTCTTATTTTCAATGTGGATGACTTGTTTCCTTATCATGGTACTTTTGAGCCTCCTATGTTGCCAGCAGGTGTTCCTACAGGTGGACTTGCTTCGTCATCAGCATCAACTACAGTTCCTATTCTTCCACCGTTTCCACCACAGCTGCATGACCAGATTGCAGATGTACTTAATGATCAGATTGTGGGCTCCTCGAATGGAAGATATCGTCGTTATCTTATTCGGTGGAGAGATCGTCCAGAGATTGATGATTTATGGATTACTAAGGAGGAGTTTCGTCATCTTGACCCTAATCTTCTAGAGCATTATCATGATTGTATCTCTCCGGAGGCGAGTTCTTTTCAATCAGGGAAAAATGATAGAAATCGGATTATATTTTGCTTTTCAGGGGTTTAGTTGTCATTATGACTATTTATTTCTTTCAGAGTTCTTTTAAGATTTGTGGGCTCTATATATATATAGGAGATATGTTATTTGTTTTGGTAGACTTTGATTATTGACTATTGATATTGAATCTTCTTCTTAAAATTCTCTCTCTATTCTCATCCCCTTCTTATTTTCTCATCCTTTCTTCTTCCCTTCTCATCCCTAATTATTCCCTAATACGATCTACATCACCCCTCCTCCATTGGTATGTTCGCGGAAAATCATTTGTTGCTCAAACTTATATTGAGCAGGGCAATACCATCAAAGACACGTTTATACTAAGATATCTGCGATTGAAACCTAATGAAAACCACTGACGGTCATAAAACTTTGTGCATATAAGACATTACTAGGAGACGGAACTCAGAAGATTCGATGTTCCTAGTAAACCTTAAAATAACTTTCTCTGGTTCTTTGTCACTATCACTTCATAATTACATACAACATAATCTATCCCATATTTACAAGACTATTCATGAATTATGAACAAATAGAAACTAATTAAAATGGAAGAGGGGGAAGAATCAGTTTCATTCATTTTCTTTTTGTTGTGGTAGCTTCTGCACCAGTAAGATAGGGCAAAGCTCAAGCTATACTGAACAAGCGAGAACATCTCTTTCTATCTTATTAGTAAAACCCAATGGAGATAATAAGAAAGCTCCATGATTATAAACTGGGATAACTGTGAGGCATCCGGTGAATTACCTGTGTTTATAGATTACTCTATGTTGTAGCAACTTGATGTAGTGTATTTCATGCAAGATATCTTGATAACATAGTTCCAGATTCAGTTCAAGCATTTACCTAGAACGTACTATATTTTAACAAAAACTTTTACATAGCAACATTTCAGATTTTTTTTTTTTTTTGGGTCTGGGACTTTTCAAAAGGTTAAATAGCATGAGGTGGGCACGTTTTAGGGAAATTTAGATACCAGTGAGACAAAGAAGGCCAGAAAACCTGTAGACATTTGATCAAGAACAAATCAATACAAAATATGGCATAACAATGTATGGTCTGGTGATCCAATTCAAGTTGTAAACAAAACAATAATGCATATGGAAACGTTTAAACATCAATAGACAAAAATAAAGATGAACAAAGGTGCAATTTCCGAAATTGAGTGGTGAAAACAAGAAGAAGTAATTGATAATGTGTATCACCAAAGTATTCTGAAACAGTCCTTAGCTGTTAAGATTCAAATTACTGGCTTTGACATTTTGCAGAATCACAAGTGTTCCAAACAGTTTTTATGTAGTAACATTATACATAAAAATAGGAAAATTATACATGCGATAAGATATAACCATAATTGAAGAAAACTGATAAGCTATGGAATTGATGACCACTATAAGACTGTAAACAAGAAGCATCACTATTCTGCAAAGTTTTGCAACTTGCAGGCAGCAACGGAGTTCAAAACCCAAGAATTGCTTGCTACTATAGCCCCAGTTGAACTCGCTAGCTCCTCTGCATCAGTTCGCCTACGGCTTAATATCAAATTTCTCTTGCTTGGAGCACACTTCTCTTGTAACTCAAGGCTATAAATTATGAATACTGGTGATTTTGAGTATCCAGATGACACAGCTGCTTCCTGGTCTCCTGAAACAGGCTTTCTGTACAAAAACTGTTCCTCCAGCAGCAACTACAAGATCATGGAGATACCCCTTGTATGATGGTACAAAATCTCCAGTAAAATAGAAATCGTACCCATTGAAAAGCTTTGGTTGCTGTGGGCAAGAAAATGCATTATTCAGAGCTTCAACATATTTACTTAAGCTTCAAATCCTAGTCTATATCGCATAAATTTTAGTATAAATAGATAATACCAAAATACGCCAAAGATGAATATTTAGGTAGTTAAGCTTCAAATCCTTGTCTACATTGCATAAATTCTAGTGAACTATTAAACCTATAGACGCCAAAGATGAATATTTAGGTAGTTAAGCTTCAAATGTTTGTCTCTAGTGAGTTATACCTATATACGCAAAGATGACTATTTAGGTAGTTAAGCTTCAAACCCTTGTCTACATTGCATTAATTCTAGTGAACTATTATACCTATATATGCCAAAGATGAATATTTAGGTAGTTAAGCTTCAAAATGTGTCTCTAGTGAATTATTATACCTATATACACCAAGATGAATATTTAGGTAGTTAATCTTCAAATCCTTGTCTACATTGCATAAATTCTAAGTAAAACTATTATACCTATATACGCCAAAGATGAATATTTAGGTATTAAAATATTGCTCATGGTTGGAGTTAAGATGGAAAGAATAAGGGAAAATTGAGCTTGTGACATACCTAATTAATGCTTGTAATCAACCCAATAAGAAAGACTATTTAGGATGTTGTAACAACAAGGCAGACTAAATCATAAAATGCAGCATCGATAAAATACAATTACATAGGATATTGAGTGCTGAAAATTTTTCTTATGATGTGACTGAAATAGCCAACAATCAAAAAATTGTAATCACCCACAGAGACTAGTGTTATGAAGATTGTAGATGCATTATGAGTCATGGTTACGATATGAGATGACTACCTTAGATGATAATGCAGGATATCCATCACCCCCTCCCCCAAAAAAATAAAATAAGTGGGCCAGACAATGAAATAAAATGCAATAGTTATATTATACACTGCAATGGCAGAAAGGAAACTGAGTGTTGAAATTTTGGTATTAATTTCTTTTTGTTATAATCTTTTTACATCAGTAAAAGTAAACAAACTAGTACCTGTACTTGCGGGGGCAACTAAAAAAATAATCACATTCACAAATTAGCAATATGAAGATTGCAGTCTGCATTATGAGTCATGTTTACATGATGCCAACATCACATTCACAACAGGATTGAGCTGACAGATTTTGTAATATTATTTAACAGGCATATTATTCCCATAAGTTGATTTCCTAGTAATTTTTCACTTTCAAAAGTGCCACTTGAATTCAAAGTACTTGGAATCATTGTTTTATTCAAATAAGATCTAGATAATGAAATAACCTGGTTTGAAAGTCTTAGTCTTCCAAGTTGAGGGCCCCCCCTGATTCCGTGGACGTCAATATCAATTTCAAAATGTTGCTCATCAACAAGTTCTTCAGCCTTGATGCAAGACTTAACCCCTGCAAGGTCATTAGAAACCAAGAAAAAGGAATCTTAAAAAAAGAAAAGCATAGTTCAACAGGAAAATACTAATCAAGGTAGTCCTAATCCTGGTGAAAATTTTAAGAATGCTAATGTTTATGTCAGATTCAACTGGATTAGACCAATGTACTGACAATCAATGCTCAGTATCCATTTCCCCTCCAAGACACCCATCAAAAACTTGAGAGTTCTTCTGCATGCTCGATTCTCATCTGTAGATGCAATTACATGGGTGACACTAGAATCCCAGTTCTTCAATACTCTAACTCCAGATAACCTCTTAAATTCAGAAACAGTTTCCTGTAATTCCAGATGTCTAGTAAATTTCACAATGGGAAAATTCGTAACATGTCCCACCACTTAAAAACAATATCCAGATGTCTGTTTACCTTCTCGGCATCTGTGAGAGCTGAACAACAGAGAACCAACTTTTCAGATGGTCTCTGAGACTTCCACTTACGACATGTGCTATTATCATGCTTAATGGTGACTTGTGGATGATGGATATGAGAATGTCTACAGAAGAAAATGAAAAAGGTACACAATGAGTATATAATGAAGAGAAGCTTTAAAAGTCAATTGACAAGCTCAGCAGTTGAAACAAAAAAAGGGGTCAGTACACAAGAAATTTCACGATTGTTAGTTAATATTTGAACCCACCTTTTTCGAACACTTTGCTTTTTGTGTTTCACTTGAGATCCAGATGTCTCATTTGGTAGTTTAAGAGAAGCATGAAGAGGACACAACACAACAAAGTTATCCTGTAATAAGCAAAAATTATCAAGTAAATTCGTGGTTCATTGCTATTTTATATTGATCTCATCTATTGGACACTTACATTATCCCATCGACATTCTGGGGTCAATTTTGCACAAGGAACGTGAAAGCTCTTGCGACAACTCTTATCATAACATCCAAGAGCTGCCCCTTTGATTCCGCAGCAACAACATTTGATTCTCCTACTTCTGGATACTTCAGTGTCAAGGTTGATTGCATTATCATCTTCAAAGTACACATTAGGGGCCCTGAAAATGTGCTTGAGTGATCAAACTTTATGAAACTTATACAAAAATTTAAACATCTTTCATAAAATAACTTGAGACACCCAAGACTGTCAATATTTTCACGCCAAAAGATTTATGTATAAATGAAGCACTCATGGGACATGTAAATCACAGTACTTATAGAATTGTAAATGAGAATGCTTGTTCTGCTAATCCGGATACCGATTAAAATTTTCCAAAATTATCCTACTTGTATGATCAGTCATGCAGTTGTCATATGGTATCTGCAGTATCAAATAGTAGTATGACGATTTATTTTACAGAATTTATACCATTCTGTGCAATATCTGTGTGCATGCGTGATGTTTAAGCCTCCATTATAATCTGCCCCGACAGGCTGGCCTTCGAAGTAGTGAACCATGACCCCGAAACCTGTAATTTTGGTTCACAGGAAAAAGCAACATATTGACATACATAATCAGAAGACAATTAATGTAGACAATCAAAAGGGAGGGGAAGTAGGAACACTTTTGAAACAAAAGCTAAGTATACCTCCGAGTCTTCTGCAGACTGACAAAAAGCACATTGGATTTTGTTGGGAATTGTCTCGCATTTATGCAAAACCACTCCATTTAAAATGGAAGGAACCTTCTGCATTTTTGATGAATCGTTGATAACTTTGACATCAAAATTGCCTTGAGCGCCTTCAAATGGTGAATTTCTTTTGCATCAACCCTTTCTCGAATAGTTGCAATTCCACCAGCCAACTTATCCTTGCATATACTGTCCATGGAAAACTTCACCTTCTTTAAACATTTCAGATTACTAGTGTTCTTACGTTGAACTTTTCTGGATTTCACACCCAGATCATGATTTTCCTTGTCATCACTTATAGAAGGAGATTTACTGAGCACCTGAGAGGTCAAAACCTCAATGTTTTTGCTTTGCATTATGTTCTTAGCAGTATTCAGTTGTTGGATTTTCGATCTTGTACGATCTCTCCTTTGTGGATCCATTGTCTTATTGATTTTTCCACTTTTCTTCAGATTTTTACTTCCTTCACTGTCTTCCTTCTGTACTGATGAAGCTGACAAGTGAGCAACCACAGTTTTATCCCCCTGAATCAAAGGAATTGCCCCAGCACATAAAGTGTGAGAATTTTCTGCCACTGATCCTGTAGCACTAGCATCAAAGCCAACCTTTTTGTTTCGTTTGCAAGTTTTCACCAGATTTAATGAACTCTCATTGTTGTCACACGTCTTCTCTTGAATAACATAGTCAGCTACTTTCTGTAAATCACTACTAATTCCAATTACTTCACATATATTTTTCTTGGCTCTCTTTTTGAGGGTGCTTCCATTTGCCTTCCTAACTCTCTTGTTAGATTTGGCAACACTTTTGGTTCTAGGACAGGACAAAGTCGGTAAACTTGTTTCCATGTTGTCATTTCCCATCTCAGGTATCCTGCTTTTTCTGTTCCCAATTGCAGATTCTTCATTTGCCTTACTGCTTTGTGAAGCAGATTTGCACTTCTTTTTAACATTGATGTTTTCATCCGTAGCTTCAACCTGCATTCCATAACAAATTTCAGTAATAGGCAGAACAATTAAGAAAGAGGAAGGAAAACTCAGATCAATTAAGAAAGATAAAGGAAAACTTGACAAGGTACAGATAGAAAACATATGTTACATCCAATGTTATAGCACGATGATATATGGATTACCAGAACTTTCATGGGACTCAAAAAGAGTTCAGGAGAGCAAGCTCTTTGTGTCCATTCAAACATCTCACTGTCATATATATCTGCATCATTTGGTCCCATACAAGTTCCCTTCTGCACAAGGTAAAGAAGGCATTTCAAAACAAATTTAAGGGCATCTAATGATAGGAAAGGTCACACTAGATGAAATTATAAGTAAACATCCCTAATTGACTCAGGCCCTCACTCTGTGCTATGGGCCTGCAGAAGCTAGCACTATAATCTACAAAAAGGAAACTTGCCCAAGTACTCAAGGCAAAGGCCTTTTAGGAAGTGTTTTGATGTTATGCTCTTTTCTTTTTTTTGAGGAACAAAGACAAGTTAATGAGTCACATAAAGGTATGGGTTAATTAGCCATCCACAACTTCTAATTACAATCAGGGAAACTAGAAGGCTAGAAAAAGTAATAGTTCACATTCAACCTATACTAACACTCAACATATATCTTTAATGGTCTGGGCCTGATGTTTATAGAACTTGGACTCAATACCTTGCTCATCATGAACTGACCAAATGATTGAAAGCAATACTTACTTCCGGGGTCATTTTACAGGGAGCTTCATCATCTGACTCCTTGATATCACTGAAGCAAGGAGCATCTGGTGGCGTTTCCATTATAAGATCCCCATCGGTCTGCTGACTTGACTTCTCTACATCCTCTTCCTCTCTCAGCCAGAAGAATGGAGAAAATACTGGATCTCCCTTTTCATTTAGAGCATGTTTCTCCTCTAATAGGACTGAACTTTTCTTAGGTCCATCTTTGGGTATTTCATCCATCCCACAATCAAGCTTAGGGTGTTTTGGGGTCTCTGGGGGAGGATAGTCCGTCGCCTGGACCCTTTTCTTTGTTGGAAAGGAAGGTCTAACAGGGTTCAAACTACAACTTTCAAAAATTTTCTTTGATCCTTTTGACCCTTTTCCTTTGGATCTTCTTGAATTCTCTTGGACTGATGTCTCTTTGCTTCCACAAACCCCATCACTTTCAGGTGGGTTTCCTGCATCTGTACAACTAGAAAAGGATAATAACAGAATCTCTAAAATATGCTAAATAGAATTGAAACACTAATTCCCTCATATATATAAGTTTATAAAACTTCACTTAAGCCCTAAAAGTGATAGTTTAAATGTTATAATCTCTGTAAATCCACCAAACTATGTTATAAAATAATAATACAATTAAAACATACAGAGCATAATACAGCTTAGGGATTCTATTGAGGAGATATATGAAATTGTCCTGATGCTTTGGATATGCATATTACAAAGCCATTATCAAAAACAAGGGAATATTTCTTTAATGTACTCTATAAATTCATCACTTTCTCTGAACTCACAAGAACTGGCTTCTGTGTCTAGTAAACTTCTGTTCCAGCTAGAAGAACAAATTTCACTGTTCTTAGCAAGAAGACCAGAGAATCCAACGTTTGCTAGTAATATAGAAACATATGCAGGCAAGATAGTAAATGTATGGGGAAAAAGTTCTGCTTGCATATCTGCATTTTTAAGAATATCAGTGGTTATTAGAATTTTACATTAAATAAGTCCTTCAAACCGGACCGTTGTAATATGTCGAACATGCAATCTTGCTAAAATATTACCTGATAGTTTAGTTGAAGGTGCAGTTTGCGTGACAAATATGTTGACTCCCGAAGCAACTTCCATACTCTTGTAAATGCAGACCAAGTTATCCATATGAGGAGCAGGGCGAACCTCTGTGAGAAAAAAAAAATCATTAGTTTGAGTGTTGAAATGATATGGCATATAACCCATGCGTCAAAAGAATATGAACAATATGACCATGAATACTAATTAGACCAAGCAACAAATTCACATAGAAATTTACCTCTTTTGGAAACAAGTAAAACATCATAAATCATATAGTACTTCGAAAGGCAAAACCTATCGATGATTGATCAGTTCCACTAAGGAGATGAAGAGAGTCATGTTTCCACAACTGATAAGAGAATCATTAATCTTTTCACATCCCTTCATAGTACCTTCAAATTAAATCAGCCTCTCCTCATTGGTGCCTTCATTAGCATTCCTTAAAGAACAATTTTCTGCTTTTTGCATGTTACCAATTGTCTCAACTGAGCATCTATGTGATTGTTATGCTGTACACATTTGCTTTGTCCCAAACTAAGGGCTGTATTTTGGCTATAGGGAGATTTGTCGCAAAATTACAACATTGGTGATGTAGTTCTACACTTCATCCAACCAAGTTGATTCTCTCAACAATGCCCTACGCAATTTCTTGCTCTCATTCACTGCTTTCAGAAAAGGATGATAAGGAATGTGTTACCACTTTGTTGATCTTTTCTAGAAGGTCGAAGACATGGAGATGCGTTACCAAACATTAGCTTATAAGCCAAGTTATCCACGTCATAGGTATCAACTTAATAAACTGTAGCACTCAAATTGCCATTCAAATTGCATGTTGCAGAATTAAAAAGTCCAATGACTTCACAATATCCAGCAAATAGAAGCACAGTTATCTTGCATCACGTTTTCGCTTTTCCCCATATTTAGCAATGTCTGTTGTTTTCATGATTAAAATTAAACACAATATTAAAGTCAATCTTTTACATAGAGATTGGAGATTGTGTTATATTGGTGTGACTTCCTAATCCCTGATATATATATATATATATATATATGGAAATGCATGTGTCTACAAGAGCATAAATAGTGTTTAGCCTCCCCAATCATTATCCAATGTACAAATCGGTGAGCAATGTAAGGATAAAATGACCTGTTGTAACAAAGTGAAAAAACATTATACTTTCAGCTTATATAATCTACATTGAACCAAAATATCAGTTTGTATAATACATAGTTCTTAACATTCATGTACATGTCCAAATTGAAAATCTCACATGCCTAGACGATTACCTTAAAGATGACATTACTTTAGAAGAAACAAAATTAATTTGATGTCAAATATTGAATTCTTATCCCTGTTGACTCTAAATTGACTCACAGTTTCCAACTTGAGAACCTAAAGAGAGATGCTTCTAAAGTCAATCCATAATGAAGAAACAAATGGCTACAAAATTGAACTACCATAATCTGACTAATAAAAACTTGAATCTTATTCTGAAAAACATTTTTCAAACAAGTAAACAAATTCACTTTTCTTCCGAGTAATGAAATAATCCATTTTGGCAAAAAAAAAACCAAAAAGGCATTTCTAGATGCAGTAAACATTTGAACAGATTCGATGAAGTTTCTCATTTCAGCCCATTAGTCCTGTCCTGCACCCATTTCCACCTACCATGCTCACCCCAGTGATCTACCAAATGCAAAGTGATGTGGAGGCACCTCTCCACATTAGGTGTTTTAGGTGGAGTTCTTGGGCACCAGAGGCATTGTTGCATGGTGATATCATTCTCAATAGGTCATAGAGGGTTTCATTTATATGACCCATCGGAAATTTCAAAATAAGAGAAACTAGAACAAAATTCAAAGCTAATGAAAGTAATGCTCAAAGGCCCACCACTTAAACAGATAATTAGTGGGTTTCTTCTCTATCATGTTATTCTTACTCTCTTTTACTAATTTCGATCCACAGCCAACATTAATTTTAGACAAAAGAAACCGATTTGTGGCAGATAACTTTCACAAAAATTACACAGCTTATCATGTCTAATCCCTCAATTTACAAGAACCGAAAGGATAAAAAAACATACCTCTTCGCCGATAGGGGACTTTACAAACTGGGCAACTGGAAGCTGATCTCATAGACTTCTCAATACATGAACTGAAAATTCATATATAAGAACACGGAATCAACATCTTACTTTTACACTTCCAACACGTTCTGCACATAACAGTGTGTATGTGTGTGTGTGTGATGGTAAAGAAGCTTACTTGCAAAACACATGATTGCAAGTGAGTGAAACAGCAGAATTCAGTAGACTTAAGCTGCAAAAACAAATGAAAAAACAGGAAACAGAAAATATTAGTTGCTTCTCAGACCCACAAGTAGATTCTTGGGGAAAAGAATACCAAGCAGATACAGATTTGTGGGTATGTGTACTTATATAAGTATATGTACAAACCGAGATTACCAGATGGGACACTTGAGTTCTCTGCCCATTTTCTCTAGGTGTGAAGTGTCCCCCATTTTCCACCGTCTGTGATTGAGAGAGAGAGAGAGATGAGAAGGAAGGTGAACAATAGAGAAAGATGGATCGAAGGGGTGAGCTTGTGAGTGCGGGAGATTTCTTGAAATAACAGTTTTGAATTTTAATTCATGCGCGAAATTTTTTGTCCCTTTCCCGCCGCGTTGAGTTTTTGAGATCTGCTGCATCCGTTGTCAATGCAGACTTTTACAATTACTAATGGTTTTCCAATACCCTAATGCCACGTCATAGATTAAGATCAACAGAAGTAAATTTTCAGTGCAACACTTCCTGTACAATGCAGTGGTTGAAGTCTGTGTATTAAACAGTCTTTTTTTTTGGTTACACTATATCATCATCATTACAAGAAATTACCATCATTACATGAAATTACCATCCGATATAAAATAACTAAAGAAATAAAGTAAACCTCAATATTTTACATAAAGTAGTAACCCTCGTATATTCACTCCTCTATTTGTTACAAGAGTAATTTTATTAGGATTTAATTTATTGATCTAATTTATTATAACTCTTGAATTGATTATGGGCTAGGACATAATTAGATTTTTATTTTTGATTTTATATTAATAAATAACATAATAGAACATAAATTTTAATTATAAGAATTAAAATATTTAATATTCTATCTTTTATTGGAGATTTTTTTTATTTAAATATAACATTTTAAACTTGAGGGATTTAAATATTACAAGCATATAAATTTTAAGAGGTCTATGTATAATTTACTAACGGATATTAACAATAGAAGTGTAAGTGTTACGCGTATACAAATCTCTTAGAATCTATGTGTAATACTCTTTTTTTTCTTTTTTTCTTTTTGAAGGGCCCTAAAAGGGAAACATACCTTAGTTGAATGTAGATTGAAATCGAACTTTTTGGCCTCAAACTTAAGAGACAAATAACTACCCATAGTTAAACTGTGTTGTAATATTTCTGGACCCTTAAAGTGTGGGCCCTAGGTGGCCACCTTAGTGGCCTAGGGCAGCCCTGAACGAGAGGAAAAGTCCTTGCTAATATTATTAATGATTCATTTTGTACGAAAGGTGAAAAGAAAGAAGGAATGAAAAGTGAAAAGATTAAATTTTTCATCTTTGAAGGAAAGAAAATTATTTTTCTTCTTTTTTGTTTGGTAGGAGAGATGAAAAGTAAGAGGAATATATTTTTCATTGTTTGAATTTGGATGTAAAATGAAAGGAAAGAAAAAATATATATGCACAATTTATAATTCTACCCTTAAATAATAAATTATGTATTAATGTAGTGTATATATCTATATAATAAAATTGCTTACAATTCAAATCTCAAAAGATAAACAAAATGACTTTTGTTATTCGCAGTTGAGATCGCTTTAAATTTTACTTTAAAGT
This sequence comes from Ilex paraguariensis, assembly GCA_963454935.2. Taxonomy (NCBI): domain Eukaryota; kingdom Viridiplantae; phylum Streptophyta; class Magnoliopsida; order Aquifoliales; family Aquifoliaceae; genus Ilex; species Ilex paraguariensis. The sequence goes on along the minus strand of CAUOFW020001026.1, from coordinate 134,223 downwards.
TAATCTAACGGCTAATATTAAAATTCTAAATTTAATAGGAAAAAATAGGGCCCTAAGAGTGTGTTTGGAGTAATTTTTTAAAAGTGTTTCTAAGAATTATTTCTCATAAGTACTTTAAAAAAAAATATTATTTTGCACCACTCCATCGCTACCTTTACCACCACCACCACCGTCACAACCACCACCACCGCCACCCCTCACCACCGCCGCTGCCACCTCTAGCACTACCGCCACCATCGTCGTCGTCACCACCACCACCACCACCGCCACCACCCCCACCTGTAACACCCCGCATTTTCTTTCATATATGTATATAGATATATAGTAAATAATTGTTGTAAAAATGGGGATATGTGTAGTGATGTGTGTTTGAATTTGGTAGAATGAAAAAGGGATGAACAGTGCACTGGCTGTAACATCAAGCTCGATTTCGACCTTGATGCAGTCCATATCTCTCAAAACTTAAAACATGAAATTTGTAGATCTCTCTCTTAGGATTCCATATCACCTTGAATTATCTCAATCGGAACTAGGAGGAAGGAGTTATGTCCATATTACGAAGTAGTGTCTACTCTGTCCAAAAATCTGTCCGGCAGACTACCTTTCGCTAATTTCATCATAACTCTTTATTGGAAAGTCCGAATTGTGCACCGTTATTTTTGTTAGAACCCTAACTCGTATATCTTTCCAACCATATAGGTTACACCTCCTAGAAATACCTGAGTCAAATCAGTTTATTCTATGAAGTTGACCAAAAATCTGCACTATGGTGCTCCTTGGATAGTAAAGGGTTGTGCTTTCTTATTAGAACTTAAAGGTGTAAAACCCCATATGTTTACATTAATATATTAATGTACTTGTTTAGTGATTCTTCTATATGTAATGACTTAAGAATAAACCATATATATATATTAAAATCGTAAGGATATCACCTATAGTAGTTCGAAGGAATAAAATAGAAATTTTAATGTTCCAAGTGTGAATTTATTTTAGTTTTGAAATAAATCATAAAAAGCAATGTTTTTAGGTTAAAATAACATTAAAAATGAATCCGGAACGTCGAAAAACCTTAGGGTAGTCGTATGGATCAAATTGGAGATTTCTAGTGGCAAAACTGTAATTTTGGAAAAAAACTCAAAATTCAGCCCATGAACAGTGATGTCACGGACTGTTGTGTTTCAAACACAGAAACCAGCCCATTTCCTTCCATTTTTTCTCACATCTCTCACCCCCAAACCCCTTAGCACCCTTGGGGAAGATAGAGGAAAGGAGGAAAGGGAGAAAGGAGGTCATTAGAGCTTGGGTTTGTGGTTTGAAACTTTGATTCAAGGTAGGGGTTTTTCTTCCATGCTTGTCCATTGAGGCTAAGGCTAATATATATATATGTTTTGACTCATACTTGTATGTATTTGCTAGGAATTCCTTGTTTCTTGGTTTTCTTGCAATTATGGCATGTCTTAAACAAAGTTAGGATTGATTACCCATGAAACTTCTTTTATAGCTTTAAAACCCTAGTTTTTGGGGAAATATGGAATTCTCTTTCTACATTTGCTCAAGCTTGGTTTTGAGAACTTTAGTGCTTTGTGTGAGTAATGAAAATGATGTGGTGGTGATCTCTTGTATTTTCCTAATTGTTTATTGAAATTGCCTCATAATGGATTTGTGGATCTTTGGAAATTTGCTTGTAAATTGGAGATTTATGGAATCCTTGGTTATGTGTGATGATTGTTGGGATGATGTGATCTTGTATGGTTGTTGGAATGAACATGGATGAGAGGTTCCTTGTAAGGATGCTCATTCCATCTCAAGAGGTTCCTTGTAAGGATGCTTGAGAAACCAAATCTTGAGGGTGAGAGGTTCCTTGTAAGGATGCTCACACCAAAAGAGGACAATATGTGATTTTCTCAAGAGGTTCCTTGTAAGGATGCTTGAGAAACCAAATCTTGAGGGTGAGAGGTTCCTTGTAAGGATGCTCCCATTAGAGAGGACAATATGATATCATGTGTGGGAAATGATTTATATTTTGGTAATAGATGTTTATTAGCACTTAGTTGAAATTGCTCCTTTCTATTACTATTGTTATTTAAACTTGAGATCTGTTTCAAATGTCACAGTTTTACTTCAAATGTTATATGATATTTTGGAAAATAAGACCGAACTGTTTTACTTGTTTTCTAAACCTTGTATGAGTATGGAAGGAATGTTGCTACAGAGCTTAGTGCTCATCCCCTACAAATAATATCTTTTCAGATTTCGTCTATGAGGAGGAGTTACAAGTAGATGAACCAGTGCATGGGGAAGCTCCCCTAGAGGGGAACGGGGGTCCTGAACTGGATGCCTAGAGTTATATTTCTTTTGTACTAGACTAGAGAGTTTATTTTGAAATCATGTAAAGTCTAGTATTTTGTTATTTCACTGCAAGTGTAATTTAATTCTTTTGGGAATATATTTGTCATACTTGGCCTATTCTTTTGGGATGGCATTGTGGATATGGCATATGATGAATGAAAGTTTATTTTATGATGGATAAATAGACCCGGTGTGGTCAATAGTTATGCATATGTGGACCCGGTGTGGTCAATTGTAATATAATTGTACAGGTTGTGTTTTGGGTAAAGCTCCCCGTACAAAGGAGACTCTGCCCAAATTTTGTTAAAATATGAATGGTTGATGAATGAACTTTCGTCGTGATGAATTTACGTAATGCTCTCATGGGGTGAATGGTTTTTAGAATGTAATATCACCCAAGGGGGTTTTTGGGGCGTTACACCACCACTGCCATTACCACCACTGCCGTCGTCACCATCGCTATTGTCGCCACCACCACCATCATCGTCGTCACCACCACCACCGCTACCATAACTACTATTGTCTCCTACCCCTACCACTACCGCCCACTATCTCTAATCCCCACTACAAATCGATGTTTAAATTTTTTTATCTCTTCTCTATGTTTACGATTTAATTTTGGATATGAATACAAATATATTTATTGTTTACCATTTTTTATTAATTTGTGTCTTCAGGCATAGACAATAATTAGTATCTAATATAGAATATATTGAAGGGCAATAAAGTAAACTTATCTTGAAAAGCATATTGTCCGACTTTTTCTTCTCATTTTCGCCCACTTTTGGAGAGAAAAAAAATTGTGAACTAGAGGGAAATGTTCAACCTCGACTTTTCCTTTCCCTCATACTTTCCTTTGATACTAAACAATAAAAAAATTTCCATCCACCCAACTTTCCTTCAAACCAAACAGGGTGAAAGGTTTCAAGTTTCAACTGAGATGTGATAAATATGAATTGATTTTTGAGTAATTTTTTTTTACTTTTTATTTTTGGGTTTTTAATATTATAGGTTCGATCATGGGTCCAAATTATTAAAATTAATTTTGTTTGATTGGATTTTTATTTTTTGGGGCCTTAAGACTTATAATTATCATAGATTTAAATTTTTTATTTGGGCTAATTATATATCTAAAATTATGGGGTCTTTTAAAAGTGTGGGGCCTAAAGTCTAGACTTTATCAGCCTTAATATTGGGCCAGCCCTACTGTGGACCCTATCAAATATTAGAACTTTGCGTTAATTCTATAGTTACAATGAAATTACATCATTAGATGAAAAAATTAGGTTAAATTTTTAAGTTCCATTAGTATTACTCTTGTTACAATTCATGGTATTCCCTAAACCCTTAGAATGTGTCTAATTTCTCACTAGTTGCTCTACATCAATATTCCTTAAGGGCATATTTGCTTTGTGGATTAGGTGTTGAAAAAATGGTTTTAAACAAAATTATTTGAGCAACCTGAGGCTTAAATAAAAGTAGGACCCACACCTCGAAATTAGTGGGACTAAGTTTAAACGTGTTCTCTTTCACAAGGAGATTAACGTGGTATATTTATTTGTCCAAAATCATTAAGATTTGAATGAGAAATTATGTCTCAAAGTGACCAATTTGAAGTGATGAAATAAACTAAGATTGGTGTAGTAAAATAAAGTTTGTCTCATATTGGAAGAAGACCAACATTTTGGTAAGTTAATATACTCCTAATTGGCTTCATGGATTGGGCTCTAAGGGATACTACACTTTTATGAGTGGATTGAGCACCTACACTACCTTGGTTATCACGCGCACACATGCGCGGCCAGCCACGACCTGACTCGACCTAGCCTGACCAGGCTTGGCTTTGGGCCAAAAAAGTATAATATTTTTGGACAAGATTTAGTTGGAGTGGTGCGGGTCATGGGTCAAACCAGATGGATCCTAATACGGATCGGAATTAAAATCTCAACCAAAAATTAAATACAACCGAATTTTTAAATTTTTATCCGTTACTTTGACTTTGGCGCTAAAGTGGGTCTGGTTCATTCCAGAGGCTATGTTCACTCCAGAGGTGCCTTTGGTTCCTTTGCATGTTCAGATTAAGGAATATGTCTCTTCAATCTGAATAGTAACAACTCATGCCTCTTCAAGCAATCTGAACAGCCACCAAAGGTCTATAAATAGACTGTCACATTGCCATTCAATACATCCCAATTTTGGATTTTAGTTATAGAATTTCTTCTCTTCTCTGCATATTGTTGCATTATTCTTTTAGTTCGGTTCAAGTATAAACACAAGTTGTGTTTGCTAGTCTTTGGAGATTAAAGTGTTACTTCTGCAAATACGCAATCCGTTCTATCTTGGGAAGCAGTTGCTCATCAACCTTGAGCACCGAGAGGGAGCAAATATGTTCTTAATGAAATTGTGTTTCACAAGGCTTTGATTGAAATTCTAGTTTTCTTATTAATTGTTCGTGCAGATCTGTATCCTTGTGAGTGCCCAGTTTTTCTTACTATATATTCAGTTTAGATTAGTACATAAGTTAGACTTTATATAGTAACATATCATCTAATTCTATACTTATTTTCCATAACAATCTAAAAACATATTTATGTTTTATAATTAGATTAAGTATTGTTATACGTTTAAAACAGAATTTTGTATTATGTTACTGTTTTACTTTCATTAATTACCATTCTTATCACAAATAAGAATTTTGTATTCTATTAGACTGTTGATTTTAGTATTAAATTATTACTTCTGTTTGTGTAATAGAAATGGTAACTTTAAATGATTATGTTCCTCCTACTGTTGTTCCTACAACCGTGAGTGTGTCTCATGGGAAAAAGCTCGAGAAGTTCAATGGCTCGGACTTAAAATGTTGACAAACTAAGATACTTTTCTATCTCATCACCCTTAATTTTGCAAATTTTTCTAAGAAAGATGTTCATTCACTTGATGAGAATGAAATTAATGTAGAAAAGGTGGATGTTGTGGAAGCTTGGAAGCATTCGGATTTCTTGTGTAAAAATTACATCCTCAATGGATTAGACAATGCATTATACAATGTGTATAGTGCAGTCAAAATCACGAAAGAACTTTGGGAATCCTTGGACAAAAAGTACAAGACCAAGGGTGTCGGTACGAAGAAGTTCATTGTCAATAAATTTTTGGATTTCAAAATGGTGGATTTCAAGACTGTCATATCCCAAGTTCAAGAACTTGAAGTTATCCTTCATGACATCCATGCCGAAGTTATGTCTCTTAGTGAGTCATTCTAAGTGGCTGAGATTATGGAGAAAATACCACCTATGGAAGGATTTCAAGAACAATCTCAAGCATAAGCGCAAGGAGATGAAACTTAAAAAATTAATTGTTTGCTTAAGGATCAAGTAGGATAATCGTAAATCTGAGAAGTAAATTAGAGTTTTTAATTTCACGGAATCTAAGGTCAACATAGTTGAAAATGGAACCAAGACTAACAAGAAAAGGAAGCACAATGGCAAAGGTCCAAATCAAGGATCAAAGAAATTCAAAGGCAAATGCTACAACTGTGACAAAACGAGGAATATTTTAAAAGACTGTCATAAGTCAAAGAATTTTAAAAAGCCTAATACTTAAGCAAACATGACTGAATTAGACAAACTTTCAATGGAAGTCTCTGACATGAACCTCTCTGCAGTGATTTTCGAATGTAACTTGGTAGGTAACCCTAAGGAATGGTGGGTTAATACTAGCGCCACTCAACACATTTGTTCAAATAAGTGGATGTTTTCTACTTACAAGAAGATAAAGCAAGATGAACAGCTCTATATGGGAAACTCCTTTACTTCAAAGGTTGAAGGTTGTAGAAAGGTGGTACTCAAGATGACATTCGACAAGGAATTCACCTTGAATGAAGTGCTTCATGTCTCTGACATTCTCAAGAATCTAGTATATTCGGTTCTTTGCTTAGTAAAAATGGTTTTAAGTTATTCTTTGTATCCAAAAAATTTGTACTCATTAAGAATGAAATGTTTGCAGGAAAGGGATAAATGAGTGATGACCTTTTTAAGCTCAATGTAATGATTGTGGCACCCACATCTTCTAATAATAAAAATGAAATGAACTCTTCTCACTTGCTTGAGTCTTTTAATATGTGGCATACTAGACTAGGACATTTTAATTATGATGCAATTAAAAGATTAGTTAATTTGAATGATTTGCCTAAGATGTCTATTGAGCCAAATCATAAATGTGAGACTTGTGTAGAATCATATTTGGTAAGAACATCTTTCAAGTCAATTGAAAGAAGTACCAAACCTCTTGAATTAATTTACAGTGATGTTTGTGACTTAAAGTTTATGCAAACAAGAGGTCGTAAAAAGTATTTATTACTTTTATTGATGATTGCACAAGATACTGTTATGTTTACTTAATTAGAAGTAAAGATGAGGCTATTGATATGTTCAAACATTATAAGAATGAAGTTGAGAATTAAGTTAGCAGAAAGATAAAGACACCAAGAAGTGATAGGGGTGGTGAATTTGAATTTCATTTCAAGGAGTTTTGTGCAAAACATGAAATCATTCACCGAACAACTGCCCCCTATTCACCTCAATCAAATGGCGTAACTGAATGCAAAAATCAAACATTGAAAGAAATAATGAATGTTATGTTGTCAAGTTCGGAAGCACCCAAAACTTGTGGTGGGAAGCCTTATTATCTGCTAATTATATTCTTAACCAGGTACCTCATAAGAAAACTAATAAGACACTATATGAATTATGGAAAGGTCGAAGACCTTCCTATAAATTCTTAAAAGTACAGGGGTGTCTAGCAAAAGTGACAGTTCCTAAACCTAAAAAAGTTAAAATACATGATTCTGAATAACAGTAATAGCCACTGTAATGGTAACAGTAATGGTGTAACGGATGCAGGCTAAAATGGGTGTTACGTAATGGTAACGAAAACTGGATGTGTGATTTTTTTTTTCAACTCACAACCTCATATAGAATATTTATATTTACATGTTTCAACTTAAAATTATGCAAATATGGATATTTAGTGATTTAGTGCATTTTATTGTATCATAAACATGATAATAACATATCATAAGTATTAATAATATTTTTTAAGTCACAATGCAGTGATATTAGTGACCTTTCCATTAGCAACAATTGAATAAATGAAATGCACAATTGCAATTATAACAATTTATTAAATGAAACATATTGATAGAACCAAAATAATTTTTAGAATTGTACAATACAATAAAAAAGAGAAAGCAATAACATTACTTTTCAACCATCTCACCACCAAAAAGAATGACGCGGAGGATCCCATTGAGATTGGGATTGATCCTGGTTACTTCCATTATCATCATTCCATCCCATGGGCAACATATAAGTAAATGTTCCAAATTCAACTCCATCTTGTCGTGGCTGCTCTTCATATGTATGCAATGTCAAATAATTATTATGGTTGAAAGACCCTAAAGAATTATCTTGGGGAGGTAAAGGTGGATGGTAGTGTTGAGAAGGGTAACCATAAAGGTAGAGTCTATAATTTTCAATTGGAGCGCCTGGTGAGTGGTAGTTTTCATTACCACTACCATATGATGAATCACTAAGAGTGAAATCACTCAAATTTTGCATAACACTAGACGAGGAATCTTCATATTCATACTAATTTCTCCTATTGCTGCTTGATTTTTTTTCGAGACGTGATTATTAACCATAAGCTTCTAGATCAACTCTAACTGCACTAAGTCCATAATCCTCACAATCCCCACGAAACGGTGAATCATGACCATGACCCGTAGTATCACCCTGATTTGGAAGGCTACCTTCACAATTATAACCATAAAATTCACTTAGACTAGCAACCCAATGACTCCCACCACCCATCATCATCACCACCACCACAACCATCATCATCATTGTCACTACCACCACCATTATCACTTTCAGTCGGAGCAGGACTAGAATCAGAGTCTTGGTTGTCATTTGACTCAGAAAGAGGTATGTATTCATTATCATCATATTCACCAGAAGAATTCATCCAAGAGCGGGTTTCCTTATACAAGGGCATCAATGGTTTTTCCCTTTCTTCAAACCATGGATTCATAGGATCATCTTCATGAAATATGTAATCTAAATTGATAGGATTAAAGTTATTCTCAATCTCTTGCTAGTTCTTTCGCACAGTATGCCTAATTTTCAATTCATGTATAGTGAATGAAAACAAGCTTTTGGAGTTTAACATATTTCAACTTGTTTCTTGTCTTGGTGTAAATAAGACTCAATATGCTCCAATTACGCTCACAACCAAAAGATGAAGTAGTCTGACTTAACACCTTAACTGTTGATTAACCACCAAAATTACTATTTTATTATATTTAATGATTGGTTAATTATATATTATTTGTTATTAAATATGTTGAATTCCTTAATTTTTAGTTTGATACTTTTTATAGTTGTTTTGTTTATTTTGCAGGTAAATTGGTTGATTTAAAGTAATAATGGATAATGCAAGTGAATCAATCACTAAAGGAAGAATCGCAATTGATAAGGATTGAAGAGTCAATGTTGAGATAGGAAGACTTGAAGATATGATAGCAATTTAATCCTTATAAGAGTCCAAGATGGAAGAAAACTCATTTAAATTTGGATTAGGAAAGTATCCTAAAAGAATAAGGATTTGACACGTCTTCAGTATTCTAGTCATAACTTTTGACTCTGATATCCGATTTACTTGATATTTGGGGCCGGAAAGAAGACTCCAAGGGCTACAAAAGTGTATTTCACAAAAATTTCATGATTCAACCTCTAAATATGCGAAATCCAAGCTCAAAGTCTGGACAGATTTTGTACCCGAGCCCCAAAGATTTTATTCACGGAATTTAACCTTACAAGATTTCTTTTTGGAAATGAATTCCTTCCAAGACAACCTTATATCTTCTACTTATACTTAGGATTTATTTTTAGTATAAATAAAGACTTTCATCTAGGATTTGGGGATGATTCTTTTCCCATATTTTCTTTTCTAGTTTTAGTTTGTCATGTCTGGCTAGAAGGCTAAGCTAGGGCTAAGGGAGAACCTCTTAATGAAGTACGATAATGTTATTGATTCTGAGTTTAATGATTTATGATATTTTGTTAATTTAACTTCTGATCTTATAGCAAAGTTTTTACTCTGTAAAAATCCTTGAGTTGTTGTGTCATGTACATTGATTGCTTGAATTTCCTTGCGAGTAAATAACTGGTTATTTCACACTTGAGGTAATTATCATTATTTCATAAAATAATATAATTAGATGATTATTCAGGTTCTTAAATAATCTTTTGATTATAACTTTAGGTTTTCTTTCTTGATTTGTCACATGAATCAACCGACATCTGATTCTTGTCTCAAGTTAAGATTTGAGTCTTTAATCATTATTGTACGGAATTGAGAGGGAGTACCTGATGCTCTAGTATTTTTATTATATTGTTTTAATTACTCGATCAATATTTTCTCAACTCAACAATCTCTTAAATAAATTGTTCTTACAAGTTTACTTTTTATTTGTTTTGTATCTCCTGTTTTTCCAATTCCCTGTGGTTCGACCTCGGACTCCCGAGAAATTTATTACTTCGCACAACCTGCACTTGGGTGATCAATTCTAAAGTTGTAGCAAGTTTTTGGCGCCGTTGCCGGGGAGTTGAAAGACAAGAAGCCACCATCAAATCTAGTGAGGTTTTCGGTATTTGCGATTCGTCGGAGATCCGATAATTTCGTTCTATTTTTTAATTATTTATTTATTTTACTGAAATTTATTTTCTTTTTGTTATTTAAGTTATTTTTCTGTTTTATTTATTTATTTTATTTTTTGTATGAGTTCTTGGCATCGTGATTTGAGTGGTCGTTTGATAAGAGAAGATTTAGACACTCTGTTTGAAAATTTATTTGATTCATCTGATTCAAATCATACTTCTCATACAATGGCTACTGATCCTAATGATAATAGACGAAATAATTTACCTGAACATGAGGATCATATTGATAGAGTAAGTAATCATGATGAGAACGATGTGGATAATTTAAATGCTAATCAGGGAAAGACTTTACGTGAATATTTACAGCCTGGACGCCACACTGCACCCTTCTGCATTATCTTTCCATTAAATGCCACAAATTTTATTTTCAAACCTGACATGATTGCATTACTCCCAAAATTTCTTGGCCTAAATTCAAAAAATCCATATCTACACATTAGAGAATTTGAGGATGTATGTGCTACGTTCCATGATCAGAATGTCTCAGTGAATACAATCAGATTAAAGTTGTTTCTTTTTTTATTAAAGGAAAAAGCTAAGACTTGGTTATATTCACTTAGATCTAGGACCATAGGTACATGACCTGAGATGCAAAAATAATTTCTGAAAAAAAAATTTTCCACACATCGCACAAACTCTTTAAAAAGGCAAATAATGAATTTTTTTCAAAAAGAGACTAAAAATTTCTATCAAAGTTGGAAAAGATTTAAAGACCTTCTTGCATCTTGTCCACATCACGGTTATGAGAGCTGGCGCATGATAAGTTTCTTTTATGAGGGTTTGAGCCCACAGTTGCGTCAATTTGTTGAGATGATGTGTAATGGTGATTTCATGAATAGGGAACCAGACGAGACCTTTGACTACTTCATTCTTGGGATACTACATCCCAAGAACCTCTTAAAGGTAAAACTGCACAATCTTCATCATCTGGTGGGGGTAAATACCAACTGAGGGAAGAAGATGACCTAGGAGCTAGAATTGCCACCTTAGCTAGGAGGGTAGAAGATATGGAGTACAAAAGGGTTAATCAAGTTGACACAGTGCCTGTTGAGGAGGTGTGTAGTATTTGTGAGATCCCTGGACATCCTATGAAGGAATGTCCAACATTACCTGTTTTAAAAGAAGTCTTGCATGATCAAGCAAATGCTGCAAATACTTTTTTAAAATCTTACAATAATCCTTACTCAAACACATACAACCCGGGGTGGAAGAATCATCCAAATTTTAGTTGGAGGAATGAAAATCATGTATCACAACCACCTCAACAAAATTCCTCAAATGTTGCACCCTATGTTCCACCCCCTAAGAGAAATTTTGAAGAGGCATTGTCACAAATGATGCAGAGTCAGGAAAATTTTATCAATCAAACCACACGCTATAAATGATATCAAGAGTACACACAATAAGCAAGAAAATTACAACAGACAACAGAAAAATTTTAACAGACAAACTACTCAGGCTATTGAAGATATTAGGAGTGCAATCACTAAGTTGACTATTGACCCTTGTCATCAAGAAAAAGGTAAGTTCTCAGCACAACCACAACCAAATCCACAGGGTCAATTTTTTGTGAATGAAACTGGCACTTCTGATACTATACATGAGCAGGTAAAGTCTATTACCACACTCCGTAGTGGGAAGAAATTGATAAAACTATTCCTTCTAAAATTCAAGAATCTGAAAAGATTTCAAAACCTACGGAGAGTGGTGATAAAATTAATCACTCTGAAATCAATAAACCTGAGAAGTATGTCATACCTGCACCATTCCCACAGAGATTGCTTACTTCTACCAAACCTTATATGCATAATGATATGTTAGAGATTTTTAAGCAGGTGAAAATCAATATTCCCTTGTTGGATGCCATTAAACAAATACCTTCTTATGCAAAATTTTTGAAAGAATTATGTACTGTTAAAAGGAAATTAAATGTGCAAAAGAAGTCATTTTTGACTGAGCAGGTATCTTCCATCATACAACATAGGACTCCACCAAAATATAAAGACCCAGGTTGTCCCACTATTTCTTGTGTTATAGGTAACCACAAAATTGAACAGACTTTATTGGATTTAGGAGCTAGTGTGAACTTGCTCCCTTATTCAGTATATGAACAATTAGGGTTAGGAGAGTTAAAACCCACTTTGGTTACACTTCAATTAGCTGACCGATCAGTAAAAATACCGAGGGGTATGGTGGAGGACGTTTTAGTACAGGTTGATAAGTTTTATTTTCCCATAGATTTTATAATTTTGGATACTCAACCTGTATTAAATGCTAATGCACAAATTCCTGTTATTTTAGGCAGACCATTCCTAGCAACTTCAAATGCTTTAATTAATTGTAGGAATGGTGTGATGAAGTTAACTTTTGGGAATATGACATTAGAGCTCAATATTTTTAATGTGTGCAAACAACCAGGGAATGTTGATGAGGATGTACATGAGGTTAATATGATTGAGTCTCTTGTTCCAAGTAGAGTATATGATTCTTCTCTATTTGATTCACTTGAGGCATGCTTGCTGGAACATTCTTCTTTGTTAGAGATAAATGAGAATAATTCTGAAATTTCTGTTTTGACTGAGTTGTTGAATTCCTCACAGGTACTTGAAATGAGAGAGTTGAAACAGAAATTTGAGGAGCTTCCACCAAGAATCAATCCACCAATCTCATCTTGTGATAAAGCTCCCAAGTTGGATTTGAAGCAATTACCGGTAGAATTAAAATATGCATTCTTGGGAAATGATGAAACATATCCGGTAATAATTTCTTCTCAATTAAATTCAGCACAGGAAGGTATGTTACTACAACTTCTTAGAGAACATAAAAATGCAATTGGTTGGACTTTAGCCGATATAAAAGGAATTAGTCCATTGGTTTGCACTCATAAGATTTATTTGGAGGATAATGCTAAAACATCTAGGGAGATGCAACGAAGACTAAATCCACATATGAAAGAGGTTGTAAGGAATGAGGTGTTGAAATTGTTAGATGTATGAATTATTTACCCTATTGCAGACAGTAAGTGGGTAAGTCCTACACAGGTAGTCCCCAAAAAATCTGGAGTCACTGTAGTTGCTAATGAAAATAATGAACTTGTACCAACTAGGACAGTAACTGGTTGGAGGATGTGCATTGACTACAGAAAATTAAATTCTGTGACTAGGAAAGATCACTTCCCTTTACCTTTTATGGATCAAATTTTAGAAAGGGTAGCATCACATATGTACTATTGTTTTTTAGATGGTTATTCGGGATATAACCAAATTGAAATTGCCTTAGAAGACCAAGAGAAGACCACATTTACTTGTCTTTTTGGTATTTTTGCATATCGAAGGATGCCCTTTGGACTTTGCAATGCACCTGCGACCTTTCAAAGGTGCATGCTAAGTATTTTTAGTGACATGGTTGAACGTTTTCTTGAAGTTTTTATGGATGATTTTACTGTTTTTGGTAATTCCTATAATGACTGTTTGTCAAATCTTGAGAAAGTGCTTATACGATGTGAAGAAAAGAACCTTGTGCTTAATTGGGAAAAATGTCACTTCATGGTTAGAAAGGGAATTGTTCTCGGTCACATTGTCTCTTCTGAGGGAATTCAGGTAGATAGAGCTAAAATTGAATTAATTGCTAATTTACCTACCCCTAAAACCCTTAAGGATGTTAGATCTTTCTTCGGTCATGCTGGTTTCTATAGGAAATTTATAAAAGATTTTAGTTCTATATCTAGACCACTTTGTTATCTCCTAGGGAAAGACACACCTTTTGAGTGGGATAAGTCATGTCAAGAGGCTTTTGATAAGCTGAAGGACATGCTCATCACTGCTCCAATTATGCAACCTTCAAATTGGAGCCTTCCTTTTGAAATTTTGTGTGATGCTAGTGATTATGCTGTAGGGGCAGTTTTAGGGCAGAGAAATGAGAAAAAGCCACATGTTATTTACTATGCTAGTAGAACTTAAACAATGCACAATAAACTATTCTACTATAGAAAAAGAATTACTAGCAGTAATATTTGCCCTTAGACAAGTTTAGGTCATATTTAATAGGATCCCCTATTGTTATTTTCACAGATCATGCAACTCTTAAATATTTATTAACTAAAAAAGATGCTAAACCAAGACTGCTTAGGTGGATCCCCTTACTCCAAGAATTTGACATAACAATCAAAGATAAAAAAAGAGTAGAAATGTAGTTGCAGACCACTTGTCTAGACTTGTGAGTGATGTGTCAATTGAGACAGTGCCGATTAAGGACACTTTTCCTGATGAACAGTTGTTGGCAGTTTCTTCAACACCGTGGTTTGCTGACATTGTGAATTTTCTTGTTACAGGTAATATGCCACCGGCTTGGACTACTTTGGATAAAAGGAAATTTCTAGTTGAAGTAAAGAATTTTTTTTGGGATGACCCATATCTTTTCAAATACTGTTCAGATCAAATTATTCGGAGATGCGTGCCTAATGATGAGGTAAGTAGCATTTTATCATTTTGTCATTCGGGAGCATGTGGAGGCCACTTTTCTATGAAAAAGACAGCTGCAAAGGTTTTACAGTGTGGATTTTATTGGCCAAAATTTTTAAAGATGCCTATAATTTTTGTAAGGTGTGTGAACGATGTCAAAGACTAGGGGGATTAACTTGTAGAAATATGATGCCTCTAAATCCAATTTTGATAATAGAAATTTTTGACTGTTGGGGCATAGATTTCATGGGACCTTTCCCCTCATCTTTTGGATATATGTACATTTTAGTGGGCGTAGATTATGTCTCTAAGTGGGTCGAAGCTATACCATGTCGGACAAATGATCATAAAGTTGTTTTGAAATTTCTAAAAGAGAATATTTTTTCAGATTTGGTATACCTCGAGCCATTATCAGTGATGGGGGATTGCACTTTTGTAATAAACCTTTTGAAAATTTAATGAAAAAATATGGAGTGACACATAAAGTTGCAACCCCTTATCACCCACAGACAAGTGGTCAAGCAGAGCTAGCTAATCGGGAAATTTCTTATATTTTGAAAAAAAACGGTTAACCCTGATCGTAAAGATTGGTCATTACGACTAATCGATGCGTTATGGGCATATCGTACTGCTTACAAAACCCCGATTGACATGTCTCCGCATAGATTGGTGTATGGAAAAGCTTGTCACTTACCTGTGGAATTAGAACATAAGGCATATTGGGCCATTAAGATGTTTAATTTTAGTTTTGACAAAGCTGACACCTTACGAAAATTACAGTTAAATGAGCTTGAGGAGATTCGGAATGAAGCTTATGAGAACTCTAGGATTAACAAAGAACGAATGAAGGTGTTCCATGATAAAAATATTTTGCGTAAAACTTTTATACCTTCACAAAAAGTTCTTTTATATAATTCTAGACTACATATTTTCAAAGGAAAACTTCGAACTAGATGAGTGGCCCGTATATTGTTAAAGAAGTTTTTTCATATGGAATAGTGGAGATTGAAAATCCCAATAATGGGAACACCTTTAAAGTTAATGGACAACGATTGAAGCCATTTTTGGAGGACGGTATAGTTGAAGTGGAATCCATTGGGTTGGTGGATCCTCGATATGAATGATTCATCTCTAACAATCAACCAATTGTTGAATAACATTTTCTTTTATTTAACATTTTGCTTATTTTTGTTAAGTTTTTTATTTTTAGGTTTTAGAGTTGTTGCAGCACCAGGTATTCCTATCCCTTTGATTTTTATTCATTATTTTTATTGAGCATTAGGTATTTATTTTTACATTGAGGACAATGCTGGATTTAGGTTGGGGGGTATAGGTATGTTTTGTGTTGTGAAAATTCCTAGTTTAAGTTTTTTTTTTTAGTTTATTTACTTTGCTAAAAAAAATAAAAAATTAATGGTTATTAAATATTTAGATAACATTTTTATGCATAAATTGACACCATAATATAGAAATAATTTGTTTAGCTTTAAATTTGTAATTGTTTAAGCATCACATAGAACTTTATTTTATATTTTTGTATCTCATATCATGTTCTTATAAAAACTCACAATTTGTGCACTTTAGACTTTACCAAGTTGAAAATTTGTTAGCTATTTTACCTTGAGAACTTGAAACATATAGTGGAGATGCATAAAAACCCTAGTAAGTTTTGATATAATCTTTTTTGGAGGTTATTTACATTTACTCAATAAAAAATATTTTTGTTTAGCTAATCTCCTTCAATAGTCTCATTATTTTTATTTTGGTCCACACCAATATTATGAATGATTGCTTGACTTTAAATTATTTGCATGGGGAGTGTGTTATCAAAAACTCTTGAGATATGATTTTAGGTCATCTTTAATATTATTTGAGCCTAAGCCTTATTTTTTGAATATTATCATCCCTAGAAGCCATGATTGAGCTTTGAAATAAAATTTTATTTTATTTGTTATTACCCAACATATAAGAACCAAGCCAATGAAAAAATAATATCATTTACCTTTGGTTATCCCGAGATTGAGCTTTCTATTGTTTATGTAATTTAGGAGATGTTGGTTGAGAAAAGATGATAAAAAAAAAAAAAAAAAAATTTGCATACTTGTGAATACTTGCATTAGATGTCTTGCTAAAAAAAGAAGTATATATATTCAGTTGTCTTGCTAAAAAAAAAAGGTTGACAAAAAAAGAAAGACTATATGTCTAGATGTGAAAAAGCAAATTGGAAAAAAAAAAGAGAAAAATAGCAAGCATGTGATGGAAAAAAAAATATGAGCAAGTGTTGTAAATTGTGCTTCTAAAGGGTGTAGAGTGAAAGGTCATGGAAAGAAAATTGGTTGTGTAATGTGCATGTTCTCTCGGGATAGTCATTTGAATTCCTGAATATCCTTCGTTTCAAAGCTCTATCCCAAGGCCCCATTACAACCTTAAATAAAGTCATATCTGATCTCAAGAGTGTATTGATGGATACATGACTCGTGTGAATAAGGAAGAAAATGGTGATTATTTATATATTATGTGTTAATTTCCTTTCATGAGACTATGTCAAATCATTTTCTTTTGGATTATGTTTTTTTTTTTTTGGATATGTGAGCATTATTTTGTTTTGATTTAAATATCTTCTTCTCACATGTGATATTTGAGGGAATAGTCATTATAATTTGAGAGAATCTTTTATGAGTCAATTATCTAGTGAGATTTGACATTGAGATGAATAGTTGATGGTTGTAGAGGTGATTACCAGAAAAATTGTTAATTTTGTATAGTTAATTCACACGACACACGAGTTTATATGGGAGCATGATAAGTGCATACATTTATATAGCGTAAAATTCTATATTTTGCTTTGCATGTGCTTATAAAAAGGTTTGTAACTCAGAAATTTTATATTGTGGTAGCAATTTGTGTTATAAAATTATTATTCAAATATTTGATCACAGGGTGATGTTTGTGGGTATCATCTCTGGAAACCCTCACGAGACTATATTCGTCCACTAGGGGAACCTAGGGGTTTAAAGGCTTGTTGCATATACTAAATGCAATCGTGAGGCCTACGAAAGTGGATTTATGTTTTATTTTATTAGATTATTTAGTTTTTAAGTTTTAGTTTTTAGATTTTAGGAGCTATGTATTACTAGGGACTAGTAATATTCAGGTTGGGGGGTGTGATTAACCATCAAAATTACTATTTTATTATATTTAATGATTGATTAATTATATATTATTTGTGATTGAATATGTTGAATTCCTTGATTTTTAGTTTGATACTTTTTCTAATTGTTTTGTTTATTTTGCAGGTAAATTGGTTGATTTAAAATAATAATGAATAATGCAAATGAATCAATCACTAAAGGAAGAATCACAATTGATAAGGATTGAAGAGTCAATATTAAGATAGGAAGACTTGAAGATATGATAACAATTTAATCCTTATAAGAGTCCAAGATGGAAGAAAACTCATTTAAAGTTGGATTAGGAAAGTATCCTAGAAAAATAAGAATTTGACACGTCTTCAGTATTCTAGTCATATATTTTGACTCTGATATCTGATTTACTTGATTTTTAAGGGCCAGAAAGAAGACTCCAAGGGCTACAAAAGTGTATTTCACGAAAATTTCATGATTCAACTTCTAAATATGCGAAATCCAAGCTCGAAGTCTGGATAGATTTTGTACCCGCGCCCTAAAGATTTTATTCACGGAATTTAACCTTACAATATTTCTTTTTGGAAATGAATTCCTTCTAAGACAACCTTATATCTTCTACTTATACTTAGAATTCATTTTTAGTATAAATAAAGACTTTCATCTAGGATTTGAGGATGATTTTTTTCCCATATTTTCTTTTCTAGTTTTAGTTTGTTATGTCTGGCTAGAAGACTAAGCTAGGGCTAAAGGAGAACCTCTTAATGAAGTACGATAATGTTATTGATTCTGAGTTTAATGATTTATGATATTTTGTTAATTTAACTTCTGATTTTATAGCAAAGTTTTTGCTCTGTAAAAATCCTTGAGTTGTTGTGTCATGTACATCAATTGCTTGAATTTCCCCGCGAGTAAATAACTGGTTATTTCATGCTTGAGGTAATTATCATTATTTCATAAAATAATATAATTGGATGATTATTCAGGTTCCTAAATAATCTTTTGATTATAACTTTAGGTTTTTTTTCTTGATTTGTCACATGAATCAACCGACATCTGATTCTTGTCTCAAGTTAATATTTGAGTCTTTAATCATTATTGTACGGAATTGAGAGGGAGTACCTGGTGCTCTAGTATTTTTATTATATTATTTTAATTACTCCGATCAATATTTTCTCAACTCAACAATCTTTTAAATAAATTGTTCTTACAAGTTTTCTTTTTATCTGTTTTGTGTCTCTTGTTTTTTCAATTCCCTGTGGTTCGACCTCGGACTCTCGAGAAATTTATTATTTCGTACAACCTACACTTGGGTGATCAATTCTAAAGTTGTAGCAACTGCTATACTTTGAAGCATAGGAGCACATGAGCCATAAAGAATCCACCATTCAGCTGCATAAAATAAATTTTGATGAATTCACAAATAAATAAATATACATTGAATACATATTATAAATTGTAACGAAACTTACCAGGATTTGTTTTGCTAACTGTTGTTTGGGCAATATTTGATTCAAATGTTTCTGCTTTATCCTGAAATAGAAATATCTACATACATTATAATTGTGAAGTAACGTGTATTAAATAACATGTCATTCAAATAATAAATAAAACTGTACGTAAACAATCATTGCATACCTGATTTATTGTCTTAATCTGACATTCAATGTTCGGTTCCAATCTTTGTATTACTTTCCACGTTTCATCCATCATTTTTCTGAACATCTCCCTAGAGTTGGTAATAGTATACTGGAATTATGAATTCATGAAGTAACCTACTCATATAGAAATATTAATTATGACTACTTATTTATCCACACACATAACATGTAAATTTCATACAAGTAATGAAAGACATAACTTTGTAGTCCATACTTACCAGCAGCATGCAAATCATGATGTAACTGAACAGACCACCGACGATCAATAATCTTCCAATAGTCAGGCCAATATCGAAAATCTTTTTTAATAGCTAATTTTTCTCGATCCATTGCTTCATAAATAAAATTCATTTTAGGTTTCTCATCCCCATCTACTAACCTTAAAACCCTAACCAATGGCTCTTGAACACTCAGAATTTCATTACCTCTCTTCCAAAAGTCTTTGCCCATAATCAAAATTTTCACATTACTAGGAGCACCGATTTTCATCTTCCCAAAACTAGTCTTATTTATAGTTATTAGAAGTGAACAAAGACTTTAGGTTATCTTTTTGCCTAACAATTCTCTCAAGTGCAATAAAATTTGTGGCAAATTTGGTAATTGAAGGGTGTAACAATTCTTTACCATTTATAAATTTTTTTCATCAAATGGTATACCCTTGGATAATTATAAATGAAGCTTCTGATCAACTTTGCATCTAGGACCTTTGCAACATTTTCATCTAGGACCTTTGCAACATATTTTCTTTTTGAAATGCCCTCCAGTATAAGATCAATATAATGTGTTGCACACACTGTCCAATATAAACATGGTCTTTTCTCCATCAACTTCTTTCCAACAGCCTTAAGAGCAGCTTCATTGTCAGTCACTATCTGGACAAACATATCTTCTACAATCTCTTCAACAACATATCTAGCAAACGAAAATAGTAATTTGAAGTCCTACTTGGCACATTAAATGCATCAACAAATTTATGAAAAATTGTACCTTTATTACAATATATCAAGAAGCTGATGATGTGATCTCGTGTTTGACCAATCCATCCATCACACATGATAGTAACTCCCCTCTCCTTCCAAGTAGGTCAGAAATACTTAATCCACTCTTTTATTGCATTGACTTCTTTATTCAAATATATCTTAGACACCTCATAAGAATTAGGCATTTAACTAATTTTTCTACTCCAGCAGCAATGTCAAGCATTGGTTGAGTCCAAATAGAGTCTGCTACATGAAAAGACAAATGGTTATATAACATGAATTTGGAAAACATATATCCTAACATTTCCCTTCTAATATTTTGGTGATTTGAATCTATATTTGGTTGTTTAGAACTTTTATTTCTCAGAAGATCAAGATCCATCTCCCTTAATCTAGCTTAAGGAGTATTATAATTAATTCAATGATGACCACTACCATCAACATCTTGCTCACGACTTAAGTGGGATTGTCTTAACCTACCTCCATCTCTACCTCTAAAACTACCCCCACCTCTGGAACTACCTCCTACGTTATATTGTGGCACATTTACACTTCTATGTCTATGACTTTCTTCAAATTGATATCGTGCTACACTTTTTCTTCTCGCGAACGCCATCTCAAGATCAGAATCTGAATCATCACCCGAGTCCACATACCTAACCATGGTCTCCTTTAGATGGAATTTCAGTTCTTCCCTCCTCTTTTGTTTATCTTTTCTCATATCCTTACTTTTTTGAAGATGTTTCATCATCTGTTCTCTGACTTCTCGTGGCACTTTTGGGCACGATGTTACATTGCCTCTTTTTCTTGCCAAATGTTATTTCACTCGTTTAATGCCACCTTTAATGGTTTTTTTTACAAAATATACATACTGCATCATTTCTATTGGTAGCCATTGTCACAAAGTTCCAACCGATATCATCACTGGGATTAGTCTGTGAACCTTCTTCTACGCCATGTCGAGACATTTTCAATTCTATCACCAAAAAAAAAAGTCTACGTCATGTATGAATAATAAATCAATATATTAAATGGGTTAAAAGATTAATTTATAGTTATTTATTCTACCACCTATTTGTTCTATCTACTCCAAATAAAATTAGTAAAAGGTAAGACCCATACAATCTTCATTTTAAATAATTAATGAATTATGGACCCACAAAGCATTCATTAAAATGATTAGTGCCTACACTAAAGTTAGTTAATTGTGATTACGGGTGTCAACTTTGGCCCGTCGATACAAACCCAACATGAACAATTATAAAATTGATACGATTATTAAATATGCATAATAAATAGTCTAAACTAATGTTTAATACATAGAATACAATAATTTTTTTTTTCGTAGGTCTTGACATCAACACGATACGATGGACACCCTTAATTGTGATATTCATGTAAACTCCATTAAAATAATTATTCAACTCTATTAAAATTATTTAATTAAAAATATGTTTTATTTGACCAAAAACATATTTCAAACACACCATTAAAACATTTAACAACACAACACCACATCCTAAAAAAAAAGGGTGGTGGACTGGAGTATACCCACTGGAGAAGAAGATCGACTCAAATGGAGTGAGGCAGAGGAGAAAATGTTTTTAATTCATCTTGGAGAAGGAGATTGAATCATCTTCGATAGTCTGAAGAAAGTAGCAAGCACACCGAGTATAGGAGAGCATATATCTGATCATCGGTCAGGCAGCCACAGTTTGAGTTTCAAGTCTTTCAATAGTTGACCGCTTCAACTTGATCAAAGTTCCGAAAACCACATTAAGAAGCCAGATTTGGATGTACAAATACATTTTTAAGCTTTGATTTAAAAGATTTTCTAAATCTAAACCATATATTTGAGTGAAGGAAGATGAGAGAAGTTGGTTGAATTAGGTTTTAGATGAAATTAATTTTTGGGGCTGAAATTTGGGTTTTATACTCGAATCACGTTTTGGTTTGTGATGGGTCAAAGCGATTGAGTTTACCTGTATCATTCGTTACGTCCGTTATGTGCACGTTATAGAGACGTAATGACCGTTACGGTTGTGAAATTTATTCTATATGTTATATCTAATTATAACAGAATCAAAACACATCATTACTGTTACGTAACGGTAATTACACGTCGTAATGATCGATATTTAGAACCCTGCTCAGATAGGACCAAAAATTATTAATTGGTTATGCTTATAACAATAGTGCATATCAATTTCTTGTTTGTAAATCTAAAATTCCTGATGTGCATATTAATACAATTATAGAGTCAAGAAATGTGTCATTTTTTGCAAATAATTTTCTATTTAATATGTCACATGAATCAAGCTCATTAAAAAAACCAATTGAGGCTTCAACTAGTAATGGTCAAAAGAAAAAGTTCATCGAAGATGAACCTAGATGTAGTAAAAGGACAAAGACTTCGAAGTTATTTGGTCATGATTTTTTAACTTATTTATTAGAAAATGATTTTCAAAGTTTCAAAGAAGTTATGTCCTCCTCCGAATCTCCTTATTGGAAGGAATCTGTCGATTCTGAAATTGAATCCATTATGAGGAATCATAGAAGGGAGTTGGTGGATCTTCTACTAGGTAACAAACCTTTAGGCCATAATTGGATCTTTAAAAAGAAGATGAAAGTCGATGGATCTATTGACAAGTACAAAGCTAGACTTATAATGTAAAATCCAGGTAAATTTGAATTTTTATGAAAAAGGGTAAAATAATAATTTGTCACTACAGTACGGGTTAAAATTTTAAATTTTTCTAGAACTCAGATGACGCAATGGATCTCACCATTGGATTTGTCTCGCAAAATCTAGTTACCTAATCAATTTTCATTGAATTTTGAGATAGTTAGATTTTTTGCGTTTTATGAGACGATCGGATGTCGTGTGACCTAAATAAATGAGATCAGGAATCAAATTATGAAAATTGAAAAATAATTTAAACCTAATTCAAATAAAAATATTTTGAACTTGAATCGAGATGAAATTCAATTGATTCGGAACGAAATTAGACCCGGGAATGGAGGACATGTGGCACAACAAGGGCCAAGTGTTTAGAGAGTATAAAAGGGGAAGAAAAATCAGATTTCTTCCCCAAATCTCTGCTCTGTTTTGTTGGAGAGGGAAGAGAGGGAAAAAAGAGAGTTTTTCAACTTCTTTCTACGATCTACGACTCTACGCTCGTCGAATCGACTCGGGCCAAGAATAAAGATTGTTCTACATGACAAGGGCTACAAAATCATACCAAAAAACACAGATTTTGATGAAGTTCAAGAATCAAGATTTGGGAAAATCAAGGGTTAAGGCTTGATTTGTGTTCTTGAAGGCTTCTAATACTTGTTTTATGTTTCAAGAGGTAGATTTCTTTTTTTAACTAGGTTTATTTTTAACCTAGGGTTGATATATAGAATGGATAGGGTGTTAGAGATGTATTATCATGTATAACACTTACCTATGGTATTTGAAATATGAAAAATGAGTATTAAAAATTGTTAAAATCAATTCTAGCATGAATTGGATATATAAAAATTACTTATTGTGATTTCTTGAGAAATATGGTGATTTGAGGCATATTATGTGATACATGATTTTTCTTGCCTTAAAGGTGTTTGATTAAATGCCTATGTGGATTAAATGTGTTATTTGCATAAATTATGTTATAACATACTTGAAATTTGATGTTGAGAAATGTTGGTATATGTATATGATATATTGACATTGAAGTGGATATATGTTTATGATGCAATTTACTATGGAGTATGATGATTGGATATTTGAATGTTCATAATGTGCTCATGACTTATTGAACATGGTTGAGAATTACAATTGTACATTTTATATTGCATATGCATAGAAAACATCGCATTTGTGGACATTGACATGAGTGTGGGTGTGTGTGCATGTTGTTGGATCAAATTGGTGGTTGATAAGTGGACTCGGGGAGGTTGGACCTAGGTCTGACTGAATTACACAGTTTCATGAAAAACTTGTATCGGGTATAGCAAGCAGGGCTAGATTCTTCCTCGGGTGCAAGACTCGGTTACTGGTTTATACACTTCCGCTGGTGAAAATCCAAAAAATGTATTGGTGTACGGAACTGGCGGTGAGACACCAAAATCCCGCTACCTAACAAAGACACATCATTTATTTTAAAAAGGTCATTGGATGTATAACATCAATGACGAGAGCTTGGAATGTCTGGATTCATATGCATAGCATTGCATGTGTTATGGGAGCCAGTAAAGGCTCGGGTTAAGTTGCATGTGTGAGTTTCATCTCATAACATAACATGGCATTGAGAATCCATTATGAATTGCATATTCTTGAATGGATTATTTATTGCTTGTGAATTACATGTGAATATTTCATATATATCTAGGTTGAATAGTAGCCTCTTTAGGAGATACCCTATTGAGTGTGGCTCATCCTTTGTGGGGATAATATTTTAGGTGTAGGACATGCATCGATGGACGGCTCTCACACGGGCCCTCATTGTTGAAGAAACTTAAATATGGCTTTTAACTATGTTTTTGTAAAACGAATATGTATTTTAGTTTTTTTTGGGCATATAATGTATGTAAGGAATTGTAATCGACTTCATATGAACTATGTTTTATGTAAAATTGCATATTGTATGAGTTGGGTTGATGTTGAATAAGGTTGGAATGAATTGGAATTGAAAAAGGATGGAATCAGGAGAAAACTGGAAAGACCTACCGGTAGAACGACCAGTTCTTCTACCGATAGAACTTTTCCAATAGGCATCTTCTACTGGTAGAACATTTCTAGTGAGTTTTTCTACCGGTAGAATGTTGATATTCCTACTGATAGAACTTTTTCATTAGGTTTTTCCTATCGGTAGAACTCTGAGTTCTTCTAAGATAGGTTCTGTTTAAATCTCAAAATTTGAAATGCTTTTGCTAAGCCTTCGGGTCTTGGGTTCTTTTGTTCAAATGATATAAATGGACAATAAATGAGAGTAAATTTATGTATATTAGACCCAGGATGGGTCATGTGATTGAATAGTATACAGATTATGCGTTTGAGAGTGTCCGGTACAAGGGAGACTCTGTTCAAACGTTGTGTCGTTTATGACCCCGGTAAAAGGGATATTATTGATGTAGTGTCAGGTTATGAGACATTCACAGGTACTTTCGTAGGTTGATGAATGATCAACGGGTTGACAAAGGACCCTCGATTTTAGAGGCATCACATATAGCCAAATGACATAAACAAAGGGAAGTAGTAGATTATTTTGACACTTATTCACCAGTTACTAGAATTATTTTCATACAGATGTTAATTACTATAGCTGCTTTAAATGGTCTTGAAATATATCAAATAGATGTAAAGACAACATTCTTAAATAGTGAATTAGATGAAAAAATATACATGAAATAACTTGAGGGGTTCATTGCTAATGGATAATAAAAGAAAGTTTGCAAGCTTGTTAAATATCTATATGGTTTAAAACAAGCATCGAAGCAATGACATGAAAATTTTGACAAAAATGCATTCAAAATAAATGAGTGTGACAAATGTGTATATGTTAGGAGTATTCATAGTGGATACGTTATTTTAAGTTTTTATGTAGACGATATGCTAATTATAGGTAGCAACAACAATGTCATTAAAGCTACCAAGCGGTTGTTGACAAATATGTTTGAAAAGAAAGACCTAAGTGTTGCTGACGTTATATTAGAAATTAAAATTTCTAGAACATTAGAAGGACTTGTGTTATCTTAATCTCATTATATTAATAAAGTACTTGATAAGTTCAAGAAGTATGAGATAAAACCTATGAAAACACCTGTCGTTGTTGATATCCATTTTTTTAAGAATAAGGAAAATAACATATCACAGTTAAAATGGACACGTATAATTGGTAGTTTCATATACATAATTAATTATACCTGTTTGGATATAGCATACTCAGTGAGTAAGTTAATTCGATATACAAGTAATCACAGAAAAGACCATTAGCAAGAAATTATTAGAGTTTTGGGATATCTAAGACATACTCAAAACTATGGATTGCACTACACGAAGTACCTAGCAGTACTCGAGGAATACACTAATACTAATTGGATATTTGATACTAAAGATTCAAAATCCACGAGTGGATATGTATTTACCTTGGGTAGTGCAGCCATGTCTTAGAAATCTTCAAAACAAACTTCTATTACTAGATCTATAATGAAATTTGAGTTCATTATCTTAGATAAAGCAAGAGAAGAAGCAAAATAGCTTCATAACTTCTTAGAAGACATTCTAAATTGGCCAAAACATGTGCCTGCAATACGCGTTCACTGTGATAGCCAATCTATGATTGGAATGACACATAATTGTATGCGTAACGGTAAGTCTAGACACATATGTCATAGACACAATACTGTTAAACAATTGCTCTCTAATGGTATTTTATCCATTGACTATGTGAAGTCAATGGATAATGTTGCAGATCTGCTTGTAAAAGTTTTGACTAAAGAGCAAGTGGAAAGTTTATTGAGGGGAATGAGCTTAAAGCCTATTGCTTAACCAAGAGCTACCATAATGGCAACTCAACTTAGCTGACTGCAGATCCCAAAATCTAAGTTTAAAGGGACTACCGAATTATGTGTAACTTAGTATGCATTGAGGAGATTTTCTAAACTCCTTCCCATTCCTAAAGCAAGGATGATGAGATATTTACTGCTGAAAACTATCAACAAAGTGTTGGGATTTAGAATCCGTCTCAGCTAACATTAACCAATTGCTATGTTGTCATAAACATATTTGCATCCAACACGCTAAGGAGAGGTCAACAAGTGAGCTAACAACTTTTATTCCCTTCGCATTTTGACAACATTCTAACTTTTGTATCTTAAATTGTGGACGAACTTCCTCACTTTTTTATCTATCACTTGTCAACTCACAATCAATTGCCACAGAAACTCCAAACTCAGCACAATGAAGAATGCAAAATACATAAATTGATCCAAAAATATACCAAATTCGTTGACATTTACCAATAATCTCGACAAGAACAAGTTCCATCTCTAAAATGGTGAAACCGACTACGATCTCTCACGACAATCTCTCGGTCAAAAACCTTCGATATGAGTTTTATTGCAATGTGGCAATCCGCACACACCCTCAAGTTCTTCACAACTCTGATTGTGGTCCCAGGTGGTGTATTGATAAGCATGAATGCGATTGCAATCTTCTCACTATGATAAGTCAAAGCAGTTTCCTTCTCCTCTTCCTCAATGTCTGCAAGCACATTTGATGTATGAGGCACATAACCTTCCAATTTCAACAATCTTGTCATCTCTGCTAGCATTGCATATATATCCTCACTTTGAGTATGAGATCTATCTCCCATGACAAATTCATACATACAATTCCCTAACTCAACAAGGCTATGTCCTGGAAATTTTCTTACCCCTTCGTTCAGCATTGTCCTTCTCACATTTTGCACATCTGGCCAACGTCTCTCAGACGCATAGAGATTGGAAAGGAGAACAAAATCCCCACTATGCTTAGGCTCTAATCTTTGAAGTTGAGCTCTTGCAACCTCCCCTAGAGCCAAATGGCCATGTATTGTGCATGCTCCTAGTAAGGTCCTCCAAATCACAGCATTTGGCTGCAATGGCATGCTCTGAACAAACTCATATGCTCGTTTCACCAAGCCTGCTCTACCCAACAAGTCAACCATGCAACCATAATGTTCAATCTTAGGCACAATGCCAAATTCCTCTTTCATCCTTTCAAAGTAAGCAAACCCTTCATCCACCATCCCACAATGACTACAAGCATACAATACCCCAACAAAAGTGATTTCAGTAGGAACCAACCCTTGTCTCTCCAACTCCCTGAAAAGTTCAAGTGCCTCCTTACCAAACCCATTGACAGCCAATCCAACAGTCAAAGAAGTCCAAGACACCACACTCCTGTCCTCCATTTCATCAAAAACCTTTTGTGCCTCCCTAATGTTTCCACACTTCGCATACAGGTCCAAAAGGGCATTGGCAGCATGCAAATTCTCATTCAATCCCAACTTCAACATGTACACATGTGCCCTCCTACCCAATGCCAACGCCCCAAGCTCAGCGCAAGCAGTTAACAAGCTAACCAGTGTAAACCCATCAGGTTGAACACCCTCCAAACCCATATTCCGGTACAGGGTCAAAGTCTCATTGGGCCTCCCATTAACAGCAAACCCATTAATCACAGAATTCCAAGCCACAAGACTTCTCTCAGGCATTAACTCAAACAACTTGTATGCACTTTCAGCATGGCCACAAGCACCATACATATGTACCAAAGTGTTTTGCACAAAACTCAATGACTCAAACCCATTTCTTAAAGTAATGCAATGTATCTTCTCACCCTCTCTAACAGCCATTAGCTTAGCAATGGCTTTTAGAAGAAACGGGTATGTATGTGTATCAGGTTCGATGGAATTCCCATGCATTTCTTGGTGTATATCAATGGCCGGACTTGGGTTTTCACTCTCAGCATAGCCTCTAATCATTGTATTCCAAGTGAAAACATTTGGGTTTTGGATTTGAAAAAATATATTGTGGGCATATGACATTGGTGCTGAGAGGGATACGAGTTTGAAGATCAAGTGTTTGCCCAAGTCGGGGTTGTTTAAGGGGACACCATGTCTGATGGAGAAGGAATGGATTTGCTTGAGTTTGTATTTGGAGGACGCACATGTTAGCAAGAGAGCAATGCATTTCTTGAGAATGTAGGGCTTTGGGTTTTCTTGAAAAATGGTTGATGAGGAAAGTGTGAACTGAGAGAAGTGGTCTGGGGGTTGGTTGTCAGGGAAGTTTGAGTGCATATCAAAACACGACTGTGCAAGACTTGTTCGCTAGTTATAGGTACCCACAAGCATATGGTTAGGATTCTTCTTGTAGCACTTCGGTCCATCTATTCCCCCATCAAAAAAAAAAACCAACAAAAAACCAAATAAAAAACTTGTTCATACATGCAGCTAAATATATTTCGTATTATTATATTATATTATTTTCAGGTTAACTAATTATTCCTCACACTCGTTTTGTGGATTTTTTTTTCTCTTCGTTTTTATTTTTATTTTTTTGAAGTTTTAATAACAAAAAATCGTCAATTTTAAGACACGTGACTACTATCACCCATCTATCATGTGTCTAATTAGAACTTGGGCGAATCACACGTTGTACTTAA
The DNA here is from genome assembly GCA_963454935.2 of Ilex paraguariensis. Classification (NCBI taxonomy): domain Eukaryota; kingdom Viridiplantae; phylum Streptophyta; class Magnoliopsida; order Aquifoliales; family Aquifoliaceae; genus Ilex; species Ilex paraguariensis. The sequence continues at coordinate 104,659 of CAUOFW020001026.1, read as the reverse complement.
AAAAATTTTAAAATTCTCAATTTACACTTTTTATTATTAATCTTTTTCACATTACTTCCTCAATGTCATAAAATGGTTATAATGTGCTCCTCACTCTAACTTCCATTGTAATTTTCGTCAAATTTGTTACATAGCTCCACACTTTTTTTTTTGAGCCGGTAGGAAAAGCACCTTTTCATTTACAAATTTTGTCTATATGTATAATGCCTCTAATTAGAGGTGTCAATTATGTTGTGTCGTATCATTTTTGATTGTGTATTTTTGTATCGGTTCACTTATGGTACATGTTGGGTTCGTGTCAATATTTGTGTTAATACAAAATTATTTAATTTCACAACAACTCATATAATATTATTTAAAAATTTTTAAAAAATTATAAATTTCTTATTTTTTGTTTACAATACTCGTTAGATACTTATTTTTTACCTATATTATCCGTTAATCGTGTAATTCGAGTTGAATTTTAATGTGACCTATTTATTACTCGTGTCGATTAATCGTATTATTTTCAAGTTTTGTATAAGGTTGAATTCGTGTTAATAGATAAAATTGACAACCCTTTCCCCAAGCTCCCCTGGCAGGCAGATACACCAGTCACAAGGAAGGGAATTGGTTTCAGCTGCTTTAGCAACTCAATGAGCAGCTTGATTGCACGGTCTAGGTACATGACGGAAAGTTAGCATTAAATTCTTTGCAATAAACGTGATGTCTTCCACACAAAATGCAGTGAAATTCAATAAAAATGCCGACGGAAGTTAGTTTGAGGGCCCTTACACTGTAACAATTTTATAACATTGAGCGTGTATCATCGTTGCAGCACAACCGACCAAGGGCAAACTTGATATCTTAAAAAGATGGAAGGGGGTCGGGAATTCAAAATACAAAACTTGGATTATCTGTTGACGGTGAAAAATGATTATTTGTAAGTACATGGAGGATGGGATATAAGTACAAGTAGGATAGATCCCTTATGTATATCCCGAGTGAAATCTCGAGGTAAAACACATATGTATATACTAGTAACATGAAAAGGAGTGGATTAATCAAAAAATTCCCAGTGAGCTGTAGTGGGAGGAGGATCAAATGTTTCCCATTTGGTTGCAACAATAACCGGCTTTACTTTAGCATTCGATAACTTTATCACATCTAGGGTTTCGACGCACTTCTGCACTCTCTTGGCCTGCAAATAAAACCATTAAGTTTAACAACAACTGATTTAAGGGACATGGTAGTCGAAGTATTCGTACAAAATAACTGAGGTCAAAGTACAAGAAGGAAACCAGTGAGCAAGATAGGGCAGAGCTTCCATTGTTCATCATTTCAATTTGAAACTTTGAATGCTAGTTGTGGATGAGCTAATGACTAATGTATTGTAGTTCTACCGAAAATTGTGCTAAGAATTTGAAAATATTTGCTTTATACGTCATTAGTGTCGCACTTCGATAAAAAGGAGCATGATGTTAAGTAGTTCACAATTAGCATAAATCTTGTCAAACCTATTAGGAACATGAATATGTGTAATTACTATGCTTTCAAACGAATTGCTTATTGACAGTACAGACTACTCACATATGTATTTATTGTCAAAAAATTTACATTCGTTATAATTGGAGTGATATAAAACAAAATTGATACTTTAAGGTGCAATGTAAACAAATTTATAATTGAGGGCATAAAAAAAATAAAATAAAAATAATAATCTAAGGGAGTAAATTATAATTTACCCGAACAAGCAAGTCTAGTTTTAAGCATAAATTGAATACAGACAGCACATCACTACTTGCAACTTGCAAGAGAGACGGGCAGACAGCCTGTTAGGAAATATTATGTAACTCAAATTTATAACCCAAATTTGTATTTCAAAAGAAGGGGGACCATTAGATAAGTGGATCTCATGAAATTTTTTAAATGGATTCACTGATCCAATGATCCTCTTTCATTTATGATACAAATTTAAATTGTAAATTTATATTACATAACATTACTCATTATTAAGGTATAACGTAGGTAGGACTTTCAAGTGTCAACCGCGTTTTAGCCTGTCTCAGCCCGACTGATTGGCCTCTTTTACTGCCACATGGGCAATCCATTGGTAGGCTCGCGTTCTAGTTTGGATCTTCTGCCGTACAACAGAGATTCTGTTCATCAATACAATATCGTTTCACACTAAAATTACTTTGTTTTTTTTAATAAAATGATATTGTTTTAATATGAAATGAGCTCGTTTTGCTATTCCTCAACTAATGTAGAAGATTCGAATCCACCTGCATTCTGGCTCCCCCCTCGAACCACCAAATAATAAAACAAAACCCCGATTACATGCCGTTTGAAGCTCATTAAGACAGGCCAGATAGATAGGCCGTGGGACGACCTTTCTTTGGGGGCTGGTCCAGCCCTGTCTCTAGGAGGACATGGTTGTCAATCGAAGGCCGGGTCAGCCCGATGCCAGCCCTAAACTCCAGTGGAGTTTCAAGTATTCTCACATATTAATCTAGTTAATAAGATGAAAAAAAAAAAAAATTCAAGAAATGGGGAGTTACCTGTAATTTTTTCCGAGCACATGCATCTCCTTCTGCAGAAATGCTATCTATCTTCACGGCTTGTCTCATTAACATCTCAATCAATGTGGTGATCTGTACTTCTGGTACTTTGTTACCATTTCCAATAGACTTTTCAATAGCAGAAACCTATAGAACAGGAGCATGAATGAAATTTCCACATCTAGTAATAGCTATTGGGTGATAATCATAATTTCTTTTTAAGTATTTTTTTTATTTAACGCGTTTTTAGAAATGTTTGTTTTTTATATTTTACTTTCAGCAAAATGCATATAGATTATTTTTGTAAAATAGCAATTAATCAAGTTTTTTTTTTAGTTTTTTGAAAAAATTATTTTTAATTTGCTTAGATTGTGTGAAATTTTTTGACAAGATTTTGTCGAATGTCATTGAATGATTTGAATTAAAACTGGTTGAAAATTTAAGAATGAAATGGATAAAAATTAATTTTTAAGGATATGAAAATTAAAAATCAATTAACTTTTAAGGGTAAAGATGAAAATTTTAATTTTTATGGATAAAGATGACAAAAGTTTAAAGGAGAATTATATTCAAACCCCTGAGGTTTGTTACTTAATCACTCATGTCTCCTGACATTTGAAATATTACACACAGACCCTGTGAAGTTTGTACACGCGTAACACTTAGACCTCTGACGTCAATCTCTGTTAGTATATCCGTTAGTAAATTACATCTAGATTCCGTGAAGTTTATAGGTATAAAATACTTAGACCCCTTAAGTTTAAAATATTATACTTAGATAAAAAATATTCTAATCAAAGATAGAATATCAAATATTTTAAATTTTACAACAAAAATTCATATTCTATTATGACATTTATTGAAATAAAATTAAAAATAATTTTAAAAAAAAAATCATAATTAGTATAATTTATACTATCTATTTGAATTTAATAATTTGGTTAAACGATCAAATTAAACTACCAAATTACCCTAATTAAAGTTAAAATATATTGTCTTATTTACAGTTTGACCTCTTGTTTGATTTTTTAGTTTTATTTTAATAGAGAGTATAATTGTATACTAATTATGATTTTTTAAGAAAAATTAGATTTTTTTTTTAATAAATGACATAATAGAACATAAATTTTTGATGTAAAATTCATATTCTATTATGACATTTATTGAAATAAAATTAAAAATAATTTAAAAAAAAAAAATCATAATTAGTATAATTTATACTATCTATTTGAATTTAATAATTTGGTTAAACGATCAAATTAAACTACCAAATTACCCTAATTAAAGTTAAAATATATTGTCTTATTTACAGTTTGACCTCTTGTTTGATTTTTTAGTTTTATTTTAATAGAGAGTATAATTGTATACTAATTATGATTTTTTAAGAAAAATTAGATTTTTTTTTTAATAAATGACATAATAGAACATAAATTTTTGATGTAAAATTCATATTCTATTATGAATGATTTAAACCCTTTGTTTGATTTTTAAGTTTTACTCCCATTGATAATATAATTGTATATTAGTTATGATTTTTTAAGAAAAAATTGGTTTTTTATTTTTTAATTTGTTTCAATAAATAATACAATAAAGCATGAATTTTGGTTCTAAAATTTAAAATATTTGATATTCTATTTTTAATTAAAATATTTTTTATTTACGTATAATATTTTAAATTTGAGGGGTCTAAGTATTATATGCTTATAAACTTCAGAGAATTAAGTATAATTTAATAAGAGATATACTAACTAATATTTAACGACAGAGTTTAAATATTATGTACGTACAAAGTTCAGGAGACTTGTGTATAATACTTTAAATATCGACAAATCTAAATGATCAATTGAAAATTTTCAAGACTTAAAAAGAGCATAATTCTCGCAAAGTTGAATCAACTTCAAATAATAAACAAAAGCAGCAGGTGGGTACACAAGGCCCAACTTAAAACAGTGGTTTTCAGTCAAGTTCCTAGAGCCAATGATAAATGGACCCCCAGCCCCCCCAATGTATTGGTGATTTCACTCAACATCACTAACAGCTTTTTTGGGCACTAAAAGTGAATTGCCCTGTCACCCACCTTTTTGTCTTAATTTTGTCAATTCGGATCAATTTTAATTATTTCATCACTCTAACTTATTTAATAAACGAATCGACTAGCAAAAACTTAGTAAAATTTATCTTCTCTAATATATTTTCTTTTTCGATTCTCTTATTGGGACATCAATCATTATTAATAAATGAAGAATTTACTTATATATAATGAATCATACTTGAATACATGATAGATAATTTATCAAAAAAAGAAATGAAGAGATAAATTAGATACGAACACATTTGACATTATTTATGTAAAGTAGTTATCGTTAGATTTGATTTGAAACCACAATTTCGAAATTATTGAACCAACTTTTGAAATTAAGGTGATTCTTTTGGATCTCATGGAATAACAGTGAAATCTCCGTACACCCATCAAATGGGATAAAATAAAGGGTTTATCTCACTTTACATCCTAAAAAATATTTTTATTTTTAATTTGCACCCCTCAATATTATGAATTGGTAGCAATGTGAACTTAACACAAACTGCTGTTTAATTTTTTGTCATAAATTAAAGCACATGAGTTTCAAGTGCTTTGGACATGGATTTGTATGTAAATTCATAGATTGTTGGAGCTGCATGTGAGTTACACATGATATGGTTAACTTCTATATGATTAATGCAATCTTATTTTCGATACACAAAATGGTGTCAAATTGATAGCAGACGAAGATTTGCATCAATGGACATACCTCATCTTCATCCCCAAAGCACTTGTATCTCACGTGCTTTAATTTATGGGGAAAAATTAAACGACAGTCTGGGTCAGGTTTATATTGTTATCGTAAATTGAGCAAATTAAATATCAAAGTATCTTTCCGGATGCAAAGTGAAATTAGCCTTAAATAAACTAATTTTGGATTTTGCCCAAAAAAAAACTAATTTTGGATAATTGACTATAATTAAAACAAACAAAACCGTTGGAAAAAAAAAAAACATTTCATTTTTTTTGCTCACCTGCTCGGCAAGCTTATCAAGCTCCATGGACAGGTCATTGATCAGGCGATGTGCGGTTTGGATCTTAACTTTCCTACGCATCTCAATGAGTCTCCTCTCTCTGCTCTCTGGGTCCTCGATTAGTATGACTTTTGATCTCTCTTTGACTCCCCACATATCCAAATACTCCCCATTTTCTCTTTCTTTTCCTCTGAAAATTAGTCTCTGTTCAACAGGTTCTAACCCTGTCTCCCCCGTCAGAAGCTTCTTCAATTCACCTGTCAGTTGCCAACCCAACTCAAATTTATAATTTTACCCTTAAAAAGAATGACAAAACATGGAAACTAATTGCAATGGTTTACCCAATAACCCGCCCTGTAATTTGTTCGCTCTTCGAACCTCATTATCTTTCTCTTCATGTAAATACCGGTAAAAAAGAAAAAAAACTTTGCAACTAGTAAGGCATTATGGTCATATTCCCAATAGTAACTCTGTCATCGTGTGATGCCTAATTATATGTATGAAAAAGAATTTTAAAATCGAACATTTGCTTGTTATTGGTCGGATATGTAAATAATTAAGTTGATCCGAGGATAGCCATTGACTTTGATAAATATTTGCAGTTTAAAGTCATTATTTTGGTTTGAATTTTGTTATCTTTCTTTATAATTAGGTATTAAAATATGATACAATCTGTTAACACAACACGAATATAATATAAAATTAGTGGATTTGACTCTTCTTGAAATAATTTATTTCATAAACGAGGGGTAACACGATTAAATAAACACTAATGCTATTGGGACAAAATGAGTTGTCACCAATAAAATAATAGTGAAATATATTAAATGATGGGTCTCATTGTAGCATTAATGAATTTATTATTATATTATTGATAACAACTCATTATGTCTTCAAATTATATCCTCAAATTATGTCTCAATAACATTACTCTTAAATAAATCAATCGGAACAAATACGGGTGACTCGTTTATATAGCAATTTTATATAATTCTCACATAATACAAATTTAATATGACACAGTTTATTAGATTCAAAAGAATAAAAGTTAGAAAGTAAACTTTGGAGTTAGTATGGTGGTCGAAACACAAATCAAAATCTACAAACTTTTCAGTTTCTACCAAGAAAACAAACAGGACACATTGTTCATCTATTTTCCTGCATTTTCTCGACAACCAAACAGAAACAAAATCAAATAACTTGCAGAGATAGATCCATCTGGACTTACCAAAAGTTGCCCGAGAGTTCACCGAGATCTCGAACCGCACTGCACCATAAGCCACCCGAACACGAACATTGGGAGCAGAAACTCCGGAATTATCACTTCTTTTCTGCACCAACATTCCGCCGGGTCTCATCTCCCATTCCACCTCTTCGTCTTTAGAAACTGATGAAGTCTTCGCCGCCGCATTTCCCGCAGTTCTTCCGTTGAAATTCAGTCTTCTCTTTATCATCTTTGTTGTAACAAAACTTTCCGAGAAAATTTAACCGCTGAGAAAATTTAACCGCTTTTTTAGTTTCTGGGAAACAAATTCTATTAGATACACCCAATAGCTAACCACCCATTTCTGCCGACACACTTGCAGGCTGGATAGCTCTTGCTCGCGGGGACTATCTACATATAATAAAGTCATTTGAATTTTATAAAAAAGGGTTAATTGCAAATTGTACCTTGCAAGATTTATCGAATCTCAATTTGTACCCTCAAAGATATAAATTTATATCAATACGCACCTGAAAGTAACAATTCTTAGTATGCTGTCTAAAATTAGTTGGGTAAGTTATCTTTAGGCGGTGTTTAATAAAACTGAAAACTGAAGTCTAAAAGTTGAAAGCTAAAGTCTGAAAGCTGAAAACTGAAATCTGAATTTATGGACTATTTGGTATTCATTGAAATTTAAGTATTGAATTGAACTAAACAGTTTGATAACTACATAGAGCTGACGTCTGAAAATAAATTAATTTTCAGTTTTACGCTTCCACTCTTTAATTTGAAAATATTTATAAAATATGTCATAACATAAATCATAATCACTAATATTATATTGTAGTCTACATTTAACAAATATTTGATCAAAATAAATAAATAAATAACATATGAATAAGACAATAAGTGAACAATAACAAATTGAATAACATTATAAGTGGACAATAACATCTAATAAAAAAAAGAACAATAATTAATAAATAATTAAATAATATTAAAAAAATACAATAAATTAAATTTCATTAACAATATGTGTGCGCATCGTGTGTGTGTGTAAATATATGTGTGTGCAGTGCATATGTCTGTGTGTAATTGTGTGTGTGCAATGTGTGCATTTGTGTGTGTAATTATAATTATGTATGTATATTTTTGTTATAGAAGACAAGAGAAAGAAAAAAAAAAAAAAGAGATCGACAAGGAGAATATATAGGTTAGGGGTTTTGAAGAGATGACTAATTAGAGTTTTAATAGGATTGTAAAATATTTCACGATATAATTGTCATATTATATAGTTTTGCTGAGCACTTTCAACTTTCAAAACTAAGTAAGAGATCTCCTACTTAATATTGTAGTCTATTTTTAAGGAGCACTTAACATATTAAAAGAGTTTAAATTTTCGTTATTAAACGGGTTTAATTGATAAGTGTTGAATACATTCATTTTAAGCGCTGAATTTGGGTTAACAAACACACTCTTAGAATACCTCAAATTCGTTACTTAATCATTTGGATCCCACATTTAGAATATTACTCTTACACCTTCTGACGTTTGTATACGTGTAACACATAATCCATTCTCGTTGATATTTATTAATATAATTGTTAAAAAATATGTTTTCATCCTAATAAAAAATTATAATTTTCATACAGCCCTTTATTTTGTAGGTCAGTTATACTCTAAAGTTCAAAATCAAGCTTACCATTTGAATGTCCAATATAATACAAATATTTATATAATGTTATTTATATTCAATGTAATACATTATTTGAACACAATTATTTGGATGCTCAATTGAGGGAACATTTTTAGTCATATTTGAATTCTCAAGGGATGTAGGTATAATATTTCAAATGTGAGGGGTCTCAGTATAATTTATCTATTTAATTTTAGAAGGCAATTTGACGACTGCTAGCTTCAAGTGTGCATTGATTCAAATTTATATTTTTGAGGGTATAAATTAAGATTTTTGATCTTTGAGGGTACAAATTAAAATTTGAACTATCTTTCGAGGTATAATTTATGATTAACCAAAAAATAAAATTTATCCTTATATTGTTCTTGTTTATTTATATCACATTATTTATTTCTATTGCCATCTTTTTTTTTGGCACCAATAATTTCTATTACAAGTTGAATTATTTAAATTTTTATTATTTATCACTCAATACAATTTTTATTTTAGACATTATTCTTATACGATAATGTATACATAATGATATTTTATTGAGGTTATATAAAAAAAAATAATGGATATTTTATTGAGGTTTTCTAAATTTGGTCACATTTCAAAAAAAATAATGGATATAAAAAAATATTATTTTATATAATATGATCGATTATTTGAGTGTTTAAATTTTACGTTGTATCGTGTATTTAAAAACAAGTTATGACTGATATATACAATGGGTGGCATGGGGTTGGGGAGGGGGGGGGGGAGGGTGTTGCTAAGGAGTGCAATAGTTTTTAAACAGTAGAAACCCGACATGAAATAAGTAAATTAGAATTGTAAGTAAATTAGAATTGAAATTATAAGTTAAAAATTGATATGACTTATAAATACAATAATAAATCAGATATATTGTCAAAAGTGCATTACTTGATTTTGACATGACATACACATTTGATATAGAAAGCCTCTAACTTTTTTTACAAATTATTTTCTGAGCTAATAATTCATTAATTTCACATAATAAGATAAATTTCTTTTTTTTTTTTGACAATATTAGTATCTAGATGGGGCGAATTTTTAAAGTATGGATAATCCATTGATTGTGATCAGTTTGGTTAAGAGAGACATATGCTTGGGTTTCTAATTGTTGTTCATGTTAACCAAACGCCACATAATAACTAAATTAATTGAGATAAAATAAAGATGATTTAATGTATTAGACTCTCATCATTATAAAATTTCAGACTTTACTAGTATGTGAACAGTCTTATCTTTCACGAGAGAGATTATTTCTGTGACTTAAATCATTTATCTAGATTATAATGAAACAATTTTTTCACTATGCCTAACTCACTCTCTAACAAACAAGTTAGAGATAGTTTTGAGAAATTCAAAATTAGTATTTATGTTAATTGAATTGAAATTGAATATACGAAGTCGAAATAGCACACCCATATCAATGGGGTATTTTTTTTTTTGGTTATAAAATATCTACATTTATATTTACTATTCTCTCTAATTTAACGATTGTCGCTATAGATTAAATTGAGTTAAAAGCATGCTCTTGAAAAATAAAATTGAAGGGTTCTTAGGGAGTATAAGAAACAATTAAATTTAGAACTTTTGAATTATCAATGGGGTTGTTCATGGTGTGTCGTTTGTGTATAGAAAATAAAAAGAGTAACGCTACACTGATTAAATTTTGGAATTAAATTTAGAGTCCAAATAACATGACAGTTGACTTAGACTTTTTTATTTAGTGCCATGTCATTTGGGCCCCAATAAAAATTTCAAATAATATACTGTCATATCATTTAAACTCTAAATTTGATCCCAACATTTGATCAGCACAGTATTACCCAAAAAAAAAAAAAAAAAAAAGGCCTTGCTTATAACACATAGCAGAAATGGACAGAAGTGGCATTGACCAATACGAGATAGCCAAGTTTCTGTCTACCTTTTGTTTATGTAGTAACAGCTCAGCAGACATTGCCGACAACCCAAGGAAGCATCCAAGGGAAGCATAGTTGTTTTGCATTTGAAGGAGAGTTATAGTGGGCCATATATGATGAGAGCTAAAAGTGACCTTCTGACTCTCATTACAACTTTTTATTCACAATCCTTATCTCTTCGAAATTCTAAACTCAACGATCGCAATTAAAAACGGAGTTGCCTTCGTTGCGGAACTTAACTCAATATTTTACAGTAGGAGTTTGACGACAACTATGTCCCATTTGTGTTTGCGTTTCCGAAAATACCCTTTTCTTTCAAGAGAATTCGCGGCTTGTCAAGCTCCAGTAAGATTCTTCATTTTGCATCAACTGAAACCACATGCTCCATCATTTGTGCGGGACCGTGAATTCAATAATGAGTTGTTGCAAAAAAGTCTGGATAAATTAGTATGGTTTAGGTATACTTGAGGCCTTTTTTCACAAAAAAAAAAAAAGAAGAGAAAATTTGAGATCAGATTAAGTGAAGTATCTTTATATTATTCACCCCAAAAAAAGAAAGAAAAGAATGCTCTTTGACTGGAGGGTGCTTTTTGTGAGTGACCTTCCAGATATCAGAGAGAAAGTTAAGTGTCCTAGTCAAAGTCCTCTATACTGATGGAATTGAACTTATTTAGAGTAAATTTCAGTTGGTTTAATTGTCTAAGCAACATTAGTTACTGCATTTTCAAGTAGACAATTCAATCAGCCAAATTAGTGTTGCTTAAAGAGTAAGAGCTACCTAATTTTTTGTCTATAGGTTCAGTTTACATCATTTAACCACTTTTTAACCTTTTTAGTCTTGTCTTTGTGATTACTTTATCCTTGATCTACAATCAATAAAGAAGTGTCAAAATGAAATAAGACAACTTAGGCTTTAAAAAAGCTAGTATACCATGTTTTTTCAAGATACTATTAAGTAGGTTAACACTAAGACGAATTGTGACGGGGTTTGAGTCATGCTTAACTTTTATTATGCCAAGATTTGTTCGTTCATGTTGACATATAATCATACATAACACATAATGAGTGTTTTTTTTCCTTTTTGCGATGCTTTGGAGGGTGTGTGCGGTGATTTTTGCACAATAAATAAAAAGATAGCTCTCTCCATTGGTGAACTCATATTTACCTCGAAAGTCGATAATCCCATGGCAAAAGGAGGCCAGAAAGGGCCTAAGGAATGGTGATGAACTGGTTTTCTAGTTGTCCAATCGATTCCAATGAGCTAAACCTTGGCACTCAAAAGAAGAGTTAGAAGGGCGCTAAAGTGTTTTTCGACGTATCTCCTTTGACGATTAGGTCAGTTTCTTTGAGAGAGGGGGATGAAAAGCACTGTGTATGTTCTGAGAATTGGATTTGCGTACCTTTGTTTTCAATTTTTTGCAACTATTTATACATTTATGGGTCATCATTACTGACAGGTGAGTCATGTCAAGAGGAGGTCCCTCATTGTTCCATTTGGGAGGAAGTAGGTAGTGCGTAGTCATCAGACAAAGCACCTCCTATTTTGCGTGGGGGAGGACCTATTATTAAATGCTTTTCCTTCTAAGCACATACATTAAATGCTTGGGCTCCTAAGCATTTAATGCTCCTTCTTCTAGGTTTCCCAAGCCATCATGGATGTCCTATCTCTGGGAAATTATTAAATGCCCTTATGGAATGGAGGCGTGTTAGAAAGGACCTTCTCGTCCATTGAATTCAATTCTGCATTTTATGCCACATGTTCCACTCCCTTTAGCTGCTAGTCTTGTCCTTTCCCTCATTCTTACCGCTTTGGGAAAACAAGTTTAATGATGAATAGGCAATTGTGATCTCAAGTGACGATAGTTGCCAGTTACCTTCCCATGTCTTGAGGATTTGGTTCCGAGTGAATGTGTCTTGGCATGGGAAATGGAGGTGCTCATCGGTGCCGAGGACACCTGGAAGCATCCTAGCTCCTGGTGACTCTCAGTGCAGAGGACACGTGTAGCACCCCAACTCCTAGTGGTCCTTGGTGCCAAAGACACGTGACAGCATCCCAGCTCCTAGCAGTCCTTAGTGCCGAAGACACGTGACAGTATCCCCAGCTATTGGTAACCCTTGGTGTCGAGGACACGTGGTAGCACCCCAGCTCCTTTGACCTCTTGATGCCGAGGACACCTGTCAGTCTTTGGTGGAATCTCAGAAGTGTCCCATCAACTACTCCCCAGCCTTGATCTTCGTATGACGTGAGTGAAGTGGCGATAAAAGATGAAGGGGTTCAGTCGCCCCATGATTGCGTAACCGTTTTCCTTCCTTCAGGGATCACGCCCATTGAATGCGCCTCCCATCGTGCTTTATGTGCAATGATGGAGATTGACCCTATATAAACAGGGCCTTGCCTTCCTTTCTTCACTTTCGAATCCTTAGCTACCTCACAGTCTTTTGCCAGAGATCCATTGGAGATGATATATTCGCCTGAACTCACTGCCATTCTCATCGAGTCGAGAATCATCGAAGGAGAAGGCGATTAACCGTTGTTATTTATTTTTTTGGTTCTGGTGAGAACATTCGTGCCATTCTATCTTTCAACTCTTTTTTTTTCTCTTTTTGTTTTTTCGGCCACCCATTGCCTTACGCCCTCCCCCATTGTAGTTCTGGTGGTGTGGCATAGTCCTTTCGTCGTTTCGCCCTCGATAGTGCCCTTTAGGCTTCTTTACCTTCGGAAATACCCCTTAGAATTCACCCTTTTTCTATCTGAGAAATGCTAAGGCGTCGGCCAAGCATGAATGTTGGGGCCGAAGAGGCTGGTCCTTCAAGGCCCTGAAAGTACACTATTAAAGGCCGACAATAAATAGTTAACTTTAGAACTGCCTATTCTATTTTTCCCGAGGTGACCGTGGAAGATTTCAAGGTCAGCTGTCATAGTGCCAACGTCAGCATCGAGGACGATATGCCTTTCTTTTCCCAGGCCATCATTGAAGGAGGCATCGGGTTTCCTCTTCACCCCTTTCTCCTTCGTTTCTTGTTTCGATTTTGACTCTTCTCAGGGCAATGTTGTCTCAATACGTTCAGGGTCATCATGGGTGTGGCCACCTTGAATGAGCGACTACAACTCAACCTCGATCTGGATGACATCCTTTTTTGCTATTCCATGGTGAGGGTCATGCCTCAGTAAATGTATTACCTCAAGGCTCGGGACCCCACAATGTAACTTGTCACCCACTTTCCAGACTCTGACAAGGGGTAAAAAGATGACCTTCTCATCTTCGACGGTCAATGGGAGAAGGGAGTCGATCCCGAGTATGCTGCTGACTTGTGGCGTCCCAAGCAGTGGCGGTCTACGAGTACGTCGGCTCTTCTCTCGCATCCTTTGTTTTGTCAGTTTCTTTAATTTCATGTGTTATAACACTTGTAGTTGATAATTGCAATGTTGTTGTTTCAAGAATCCTTGATGCTGAGATAACTGCTCTTCCTCGAAACTAGATTAACATCAGCGACATTACTTTCGTTTGGAACTATTTGGGGAACAATGACCTCGGTCGAGACACGCACCTTCTGCTTGATTACGTCCCCGAATACAAAAAATTCACCCAAACTCCACACAACTTTGATCCATCGGCGTGGGCAGAGCTTGATGCGGAGAACGACCCTGATAGGGCTATAAAATTTGAGGTAGAGGCGACAGCCGAGGATTAGGCCACCGAGGAAGGAGGCGTCAACAAAGTTGTTGAAATTAGGGATCCCTCCACCACTGTCGATGCCGAGGCAAGCACATTCGGGAGAGAGGCTTGGCCAAATTTCGATGTTCTTTATAACTTAAACGCAGAAAACATGTTTGAAGTTACAATGTCTAACATTCCCGCATCTCCTTAAACATCATCAAAGAACGCACCGCACTTAGAGTTGGAAGGTGTCGAGGGTCTAGCTTCAACGACCCTCCTCCATCAACCAAAAGGAGCCCTCCTTTTAATACCCCTCTGCCTCCAAGATCCATAGGTCGTGGTTGAGGTCATGAAAGGGACCCTCAGCCTGAGGAGGAGAGGAGGGTCAAACATAGACATGACAACATTGGTCAGGGTAGGGGTACTCCCATCCCTCCTTCGACATCAGTGCCTCCAACAGCAACAACCACAATTCAACCTCCTCCATCGGCACCGATAAATCAGGTTGAGGAATGGTGTCCTCGGGCCCGGGATCGCGATAACAGGCCAATCCGAGTCTCTAACTCCATCGTTAACTCTCCTTACGTGGCCTATACCATGAGTGAGACACTCTAGTTCGGTGCCGACATTACAGAGCATCAAGGGAAGACGACAAATCATCTCTTTCGCCCCATCATCTAGATTTTGCTAGTGGTAAGACTTAAGTTCTGCACCTCTTTCTATCTTCTTTTTTGCTTATTGGTGTAACCCCCACTTCTTTTTTTTTGACAAACTGCCCAGCAAGTCTTGATCATTGCCGACCGCTTCCACACCCAGCATGAGAGGCTTTAGGATCTTGACAGAGTAAGGGCTGACCTAGAGAGGGCCTAGGGAGCTTTGGCCGTTGCAAAGGAGGAAATGGCGGCCTAGGACAAAATTCTTTCTTCCCAAGTTTTCCAAATTGCTAAGCTCCTGAAAGAGAGTGAGGCCGCCAAAGGGAATGCTGAGACAATAAGTGTTGCCTTCGCCGACGTTGAGAAAAGAATAACGAAGGCCACCAGACAACTCTTAGCGTCTGAGGCCAAAATGGCAGAGTCAGAACAAACTTACTCTACTCTTACTCAGGAGCTAGACAAAGTCGGAGCTAAGTTGGAGTTTGCCAGCAAGACTCGGCAGGAAATTGTGAATCATTACGCCGACAAAATCTTGGTGGCCTTCGAGGAGTAAAAGAGAGTGTTCTTCAAGTTAGGGTGGGATGAAGCGCTGAAGGCTGCTGGTGTCCCTGTCGACTCTCCTTTCTTCCTGGAGCATGAGTATGTGCCCTCAGTAGAGGTGGCGCAAGCTTCTACTGAGGTTGCAGCTGAAGATGCTGAGAGTGTCCAAGTGTCAAACTCGACACCATCTGCCGAAGCTGTAGCCTTGGCCCCAACCGACATTGCTTCTGTCCAAGCTCTTCTTTTTGCCCAGGCTCCTCGTGCTCTAACACCTTAGAGCAACACTTCTGTTGCTGACTCCCTCTCCGCCAGCATTGATGAATTGTTTGGGGACATAGGTGATGGCATTAGCGGAAAGGTGAACGGTCCTCCCCTGGCGCCGTAGACTAGGGCTTTTTTGTTCTTGTGACTTTTCTTTCCTTTGTGAATTTTCTTTTCTTTGTAATTTGTATAGCCTGGGGGCCGCAAAGTCCTCTCTTTTTTTGAAATGAAAAATGACTTTGCTTCATTTGTGTGTGCTCTTTTTCTTTTCATTCTTGCTTACTTGTAACTTCTAACTTCGAAACAAGTGTTTAACCTTGACCTTTCTCCTTCCTCGGGAGAAGCTCTTACCCTCAGGGGTCATGTACTTTTTTAGGTAGAGCAAACTCCTGGTGATTTTCGGTGCTGATGACACGTGGCGACACCCCAACTCCTGGTGATTCTCGATGCTGAGGACACGTGGTAACATCCCATCTCCTGGGGACCCTCAGTGCCGATGACACATGTCAGTCTTTGATGGAATCTTAGAAGTGTCCCATCAACTATGTTTAAGATAGAGTTGCCCTTTATTTTTTCTATGACATTACCTTCGGGGGCCATGTCTCTTTTCGGAGGCGAGCTCCTGTTTCTATTTTGAGGCAAGAGTCTTTGGACTCTCCCTCTGGGGTTATGCCCATTCCAGGAGGCAAGCTCCTATTTTCATTTGGAGGCAAGAGTCTCTGGGCTCTCCCTTTGGGGCCATGCCTCTTCCAAGACAACACACTTAGCACAAAAATGAGCTTTATATTTCTCAAAAATAGTACTTCTTTAAATTCATTACATTCCAAGGTCGAATTATAGCATTTCATTCTATGTCTTTTAGCTTATATGATCCGGAGCCTCCCACTGACATGACTTTGTATGGTCCTTCCCAGTTAGGTCCCATCTTTTCATCTGATGGATCCTGGGTGTTCCCCACTACCCTCCTAAGAACCAAGTCACCTACTTGGAATTCTTGGGGCTTGACCTTTTTATTGTAGAGTCTATTTTAAGGCAGCCATCTGTCACTTTTCCTCCACGAGGTCCATTTCCAAGCTAAGATAGTGGTCGTTGTCCTCGGTGTCAAAAGCTTGAGTTCTTATGGTAAGGAGACCTACTTCCAATGGGATGACCACATCAACCCCATACGTGAGGGCATAGGGTGTTTCTCCTGTCTAGGTTCAAGGAGTGGTCCTATATGCCTAGAGGACATTCAGCAGCTCATCTACCCACTTCCCTTTAGCCTTCTCCAACCTCTTCTTGATTCCATTGATGATGGTCTTGTTTGATGATTTTGTCTGTCAGTTGGCTTGCGGATATGCAAGGTTGGAGTAGTAATTTCATATTCCAAGGTGTTTACAAAAGGACTTGAAGGGTCTGCTGTTGAACTCAGTCCCGTTGTCTAACACGAGTGCACGGGGGACTCTAAATGTCGTCACTATATTCTTCCATATGATTGTTTTAGTGTTTGTGTCCCTGATGTAAGTCAGTGGTTCTGCCTCGACCCATTTCATGAAATAATCAGTTTCGACAATCAAGAATCTCTTGTTCCCTATGGCCCTCGGAAGTGGTCCAACTAGGTCGAGTCCGCATTGAGCGAGCTACAAAGGACTAGTTAGCGGGTGCAAATCTCCGACCGGCTTCTTGATGACTAGAGCAAACCTCTGACAATGATTGCATTTTCTGACGTAAGTCTGTGCGTCCCTTTGCATCTGCGACTAACAATACCCTTGAGACATGATACAATGGGCCATGGATCGTCCACCTGAGTGCCCTCCACATATGCCTTCATGTGCCTTGTACACGAGCGGTTCAACTTTATTCTTGCAGATGCAAAATAGGTATGGTCTAGAGAATGACTTTTGGTACAGCTTGTGATCTGGGGAGGCCTAGAACCTTGGAGCCCTTAATTTTATCTTTCTAGCTTCTTTAGGACACTCAGGAAGTTCTCCGAAAAGGAGGAATATAAGTAGTGGATCAATCTAGCTGGGGGACTCCTCCCCTTCCTGGACGACTACCACATTGGGTACTTCATCTATGCTGGAGTTGAAAAGGTACTCCATAGTGATCCTTCATGCTATATTGGAATCCAGCGCTGAGGCCAAACATTCCAAGACATCGACGTGGGCGTTCTTGCCTCGTGGAACCTGCTTAACTTCAACTTTCTTGAACTTTTGGAGTAAGGCTATTTCTTTATGGTAACAAGCTTTCATTCTAGAGTCCCTTGGTTCAAACTCCCCATTAATTTGGTTGACCACCAACATGGAATCACAGTGGATAGTCAACTATGTGGCTCTCACTGCATTGACAAGCTTAAGCCCAAAAATAAGGGTCTTATACTCCGCCTCATTGTTGGACACTTTGAAGCTTAGTCGGACAGCTTGTTCTGTGACCAATCTCTCTGGTGAGACTAATAGTACCCCAATTCTGGAACTTTAATTGTTGGAGGATTCGTCCACGCAGAAGCTCTAGGAGCATTCTTGGTTGTTCGTGGAGGGCTCCACTTTAGGGAAGGGCAGTTCCCCTTTGGTAAACTCAGCTATAAAGTCTGTCAATACCTTCCCTTTTATGATAGTATGAGGCTTGTAGTGGATATCATGTTCTCCCATCTCCACCGCCCACTTGACTATTCTTCTTGAGAGGTCCATCTTCCTTATAATTGTTGTTAAGGGTTAATCCGTCTGTACAGTGATTGGGTGTGCTTGAAAGTAATGTCTTAACTTTGTTGCGGCTGTAATTAGGGCCAATGCTAGTTTCTCTAGGTGCAAGTATCTTGTTTCTGCGTCCAATAGAGCCTTGCTCACATAGTACACTGGCCTCTGCTTGCTTTTTTACTCATGGACCAATACACCACTGATAGCGAACTCTAATACGACTAAGTAAAAGAACAACATCTCCCCCCTCATTGGGACGGATAGGGTTAGGAGGACCCTAAGGTGCTCCTTGATCCCTCTGAGTGCATTCTCATATTCCTGATTTTAAGCATCCTTCCTAGACCACCTGATAGCCCCAAAGAAGGGTTTGCATTTGTTCGATGACTGAGAGATAAAACAATTTAGTGCGGCTAACATTCCTGTGAGCTCTGGACTTCCCGGACTGCCTAGGTTGACTGTGACAGTGCGTTGACTTACTAAGTATCCAAAGAACTTCCCGGAACCAACTCCAAAGACACACTTTGCCACATTCAGTTTCAGTCTGTACTCCCGAAAAGTGGAGAAATTGTTTTCCAAGTCCGTAATGTGATCGTCCTTTCTCCTGCTCTTGACCAGCATGTCATCAATATACACCGCCATGGTATTCCCTATCTACTGCTTGAACATTCGGTTCACGAGTCTATGGTATGTAGCTCTTGCATTCTTTAGATTGAATGACATAACCGTGTAACAATAAACTTCTCTCGAAGTGATGAAGATAGTCTTCTCCTGATCAAGTAGATGGAGGGAAATCTGGTGGTAGCCAGTCTTGGCATCCAGGAAGCTCATATGCTTGTGTCCTACTATGACATCCACTAGTTAGTCCACCTTTGGGAGGGGAAAGTCATCATTAGGACAAGCCTTGTTTAGGTTAGTGAAGTCCACACAAAAGTGCCATTTTCTACCCTTCTTTATTTCGCAAACTGTATTTGATAGCCATTTTGGGAACTGTACCTCCCGGATGACATTGGTCTCTAAGAACCTTTCTACTTCTTCATTTATCGCCTAGGCATGATGTGGCGACGTGCGCTGAGGTTTTTGTTTCACTAGCTTATAAGCGGGATCAATATTAAGTCTATGAGTTATGACATCGGACTTATGCGCTTCATATTCGTGGCATCCCATGCAAATACATCTACATACCTCCTTAAAAAATTAGCCATCTCTTCTTGCTTGGCTGAGGATGTGGTGGAGCCGACCAGGAAGTACCTTTCTTCATCTTCTTCCACCAGAAGTACCTTTCGGAGATCCTCTACTGAGCGCTCTGCCAGATCAATCCACGGCTCATCGACTCCCAGCCACCCGGACTATAAATGTTATTTATTCAGCACCTGCTCTGGGGCTCGCTCCTTCTCCTTGGAGGCGACCCTATCTTCACCACTTCGTAGAAACAACTCTTTGCGGATGCCTGGTCTCTACGAATTTTCATTACTCCTTTTGGGGTGGAAAACTTCAACTTCTGATGATAGGTGGAGTGTAATTCCATAAGCACATGTAACTAGGTTTGACCCATGATTATATTGTAGGGCAAATCAGAGTCGATCACCATGAATTTTGTGTCGGTCGTAATGGGCCCAGTGGTAACCGACAGCGTGATCTTACCCAAGGGCAAGACAAATGAGCCATTGAACCCAACGAGGAGCGTTCTAACTTTGGTGAGATGTTTGGAACCAAGACCTATGTGTTTCAAGACTTCGAGGTACATCACCTCTGAGGAACTCCCAGAGTCCATCAAGACCTTTTTGACATCGAAACCACCAATTTTCAAAGTTAGAATCAAGGCGCCCTCATGGGGAAGGACTACACCTTCCAAGTCGGCATTAGATAAAGTGATACCTTCCTCATATGTCCGAGGCCTTTTACTGGGTCGGCCCCTATCTCTTTCATCCACCTTCCTTGCAAAGGCTACCCTCTTAAGGTCGGATATGAGGGTATTGGTCGTCGGTCGATCTAGTGAGCAGACGTCAATGACATTGTCACTAACAATGACTTGATTATTGGCACCATGGGTCTCCACTGGCGTTGTTTCCTCAATGTATTCCTTTAGGTGTCCTTCTGGTACTAACTTCTCTAGGAAGGACTTGTAGACTCTACAATCTTTGGTGAGATGTCCCACGTCCTGGTGGTACAAACATCTTATTTTCTGGTTCTTAGTGGACGAATCGCCTTGCATCTTGGGTGGTCATTTGAAGAAAGATTCCTTCTTGATCTTGTGCAATAATTTATAAATAGGCTCCTTAAACACAATATGAACCCTTTGAAAGAACTCCTTAACAAAGGCACCAATCCTTTATGGGGAGGGGCCCATTCCTTCTCCTTTTATTTCTTCTTTAGGCCCTGAGGTGTCCCTTTGCCCTTACCATTTCTTCTTCTATTCGGGAGTACTTATTGATTCGGGCCACCAACTCATCCATGTCCGTTGGTATTTTTTTCGTTAAGGACCTGTAAAGGTCGGTGTCCCGTGAGACGCCAAGTTTAAAGAAGGCCGCTGCTATGACCTCAGAGCATTCCTCTAACTTATTCACGTCCTCCTAATAGCGAGTGGCGTATTGATAGAGTATTTCACCTTCATTCTGTCTCAGGGTCAGCAACGACCCAACATCCTTAGGGCGCTTGCTCCCTATAATGAATCGGGTATATAATTGCCTGATTAGCTCCTTCCAAGACCCTATGCTATTGGGTGGAAGGGTTTCAAACCATTTAATGGCAGTGTCTCCCAGGCTCATTGAGAACACCCAGCATAACAGTCAGTGATCTGCGTGGTATAAGGACATCATCTGCTTGTATTGCCTGAGGTGAGTCTCAGGGTTAGAGCGTCTATCATAAACTTTAAACCTCAGTACAACAAACTTCTTTGGCACCTCCGTCACCACAATACCCTTAGTGAAGGGTGACAAAATACCTTCGTCATCATGTCATCCTTTGGGATAGTCTTATCCCTTCTCATGGACTCTAACCGTACCCTGAGGTCTTCCCCCGGCTTGGGGTGCATCCCTCCACCTCCTCGGCATCGGCCATCGTGCCCTCAAATTCCTGTATTCTACATGGAGAGCGTCGAACCCTCCTTAGACTCCTCCACGCCCCCCACTCGAACAATTTTTGATGAAAGTCATTCCAAGCCAAGGATCTGGTTTTCTTGGTTGGGACATCCGGGCGCTTTTCCTTGGCCCTAGGGCACTTCGGAGCCTTGGAGCTCCCTGCTCCACCACTCAGACAGTTCCTCAAGTCCTCGGCCCCACCTCCCTAGCGAAGGGCTCCCTCGACTGCTACAAGTCTCGAGATCTTCTGCCGAAAAGTGCAAATCCATCTAGTCAATTTAGAACGTTCACATTGTCCTCCTCTAATTGTCGTAGTCGATCTCCGAACCGTTCTTCAGTCACATCAGCAAGTTGACGGGCTAAGGGGGTACCCCTTCCAACCCCGATACTCAGACTAGTTTGGCGGATTTTTTCCCTAGAATGAACGAAAAGTTCCTTATTGACACTTTTGACGTGATCCTCCGTTCTTGACATGGAGGGAGCCAGTAAATCCACGTTCATTTGATGAGACCTTTTCCCTTTTGATGAGTATTCACCATAGTCACCGTTCTTGAGAAAGTCTGGTCGCTTCCCTCAAACGGTGCCAAGCTGTGCACAGTGATTTTCGTATAATAAATAAAAAGACAGCTTTCTCCCTTAGTCAACTCGTATTTACCTCAAAAGTCGACGATCCTATAGCAAAGGGAGACCAGAGAGGGCCTAAGAAGTAGTGATGAATTGGTTTCCCAGCTGTCTGATTGATTCCGACGGGCCGAAGGTGCTCTTTTGCACTCAAAAGAAGGGTTAGAAGGATACCGGAGTGTTTTTCGGCGTATCCCTTCCAATGATCAAGTCAGTTTCTCTGAGAGAAGGGGAGGGAAATCATTGTGTATGTTTTGAGAATTGGATTTGCGTACCTTTACCTTCAGTTTTTGCAACTATTTATACCTTCATTGGATCATCATTACTGACATGGTGGCCATGTCAAGAGGAGGTCCCTCATTGGTCCATTTGGGAGGCAGTAGATAGTGCACAGTCATTGGACCACCTCCTATTTTGCATGTGGGAGGACCTGTTATTAAATGCTCGGGCTCTCGAGCATTTAATGCTCTTCCTTCTAAGCATATACATTTAATGCTCTTCCTTCTAAGCATATACATTAAATTCTCAAGTGATGACAATTGCCAGTTAACCTCCCATGTCTCAAGGATTTGGATTTGAGTGAATGTGTCGTGGCATAGGAAATGGAGGTGTTTGTCGATGTTGAGGACACGTGGCAACATCCCAGCTCCTGGCGGTCCTTGGTGCCGAGGACACGTGGCAGCATCCCTAGCTACTGGTGACCCTCGGTGCCAAGGACACGTGGCAGCACCCCAGCTCCTTTTGCCTCTCAGTGCCGAGGACACGTGTTAGTCCTTGGTGAAATCTCAGAAGTGTCCCATCAGAGGGGGACCTCATTTAACTAGGTTACCTGAGAATGTTTCAGGTGGCAATGTTAGCTCCATTAGTTCTTTTTCTTGGTTGACTCCCAAGTTTGTCAATGCATCTACACATTGATTTCCTTCTCTTAGTGTGTGAGATACTTCAAATGTGTTAGCTCATATGTTGTAATTTATTATTATTTATTTCAAAATACATAATATTTTATGGGGTAAAATTAGTGTAATTTAAATTATATAATTCAAAGCCGTTGAAATTACTGTTGGTTGGAACATGTCAAACTGCCAAAAGGTTTTCAATTGTAAACTATTGAATGAATAAAACAATCCATGGTCATCACTTTTCTTATTATAACAGTATTATATTATATTAATTGCAAATGCTTGTCATAACATTTCAAAACATCAGACCATTGCATCTGACTTTCAAATGGTTGCAACCAAAAAGTATTACCCATTGGTTGGCTATTTAATGCATCAATGAATGGTTTTGGCACATAGAGATTTTCGGACAAAAATTTCTAAACACTGGCCAAAGAAAATTCTGATTGACTAGTGCTTCGTTGAAAGCCTTTTATTCCAGTCATATACACAATTTGATAGAGTTAATTCCTACTCTATTAATTCCAACATCCTATTAGTTGCTGTTATTTGGGAGCGATAAAGAGTTGTTTGAGATATTTCTACATTTGCGAGTGCATGCTTGTGGAGAAGCGAAAGTTGAATCTTGGAGTATGGGACGCCATGACCTGCTGCATCATGTTTCATACTCAGAGGGGCAAAAATATATTCTTAAGTATAGTGACTACGCCCCTCTGTCGATAAGTTTTCTATTTGTTGTTTATCATCTAATTTGTAGCATTCTTTGAATTGAAATTTTCACAACATCATATGATTGACTTCCTGTTTTCCACCAAATGTTTCATTGGTATATTGCCTTCTTGTAGTTCTAGAATGAGGCTATAGGCTTCATATGAATCTGTCTCAATTACAATTCTTCTCACCATGTCAATAAAAAAGTTTGAGTCCCTTGTAATGACCCATAAATCAGCAATAAGACTTGAGGTGTTGTTGATTCTTCCAATTAAATGAAATAATCCTTTTACCCAGTAGCCTCTTTTATCTTTGAGGATTCCTCTAATTCCCGCTTGTCATTACCTTTGAGGCATCCAGCTGTATTGAGCTTGTACCAACCTGTGGATGGGAAATTCCAAGAGTTTAGTTTGGCTTCTTTCATTGGGAACTTCTAAACCAGTTCCTCAAAAGCTTGGGCTATTTCCTAGGCTATCTACTTTGTATTCCTTTCAGTCACATAGTGTGTAGAACATGCGGTAGCTAATTACTTGAAACAGGAAGACCGTCGTGTGTCCAGTAGTATTTGATCCAGATCGGGCCAATGATCAAGACTCACCGCTTTGCCATGAATCTTTCAATTTTAGGCTGAATTTTAATGATTAGGCCCTCAAACCCTCGTTTTTTTTTCCATTTTAGAAAAGAATTCAAAAATTAATAATAAATTATAAGAGATTTCGAATTCAGTACCCTTAGTTTTGTACAACTCAAACGACACGTTCTTTTATATTAATTAGTTAGATTGTAATTTTCTTTTTTTGGTAATTTTGAGGACGATTAGGGTTTTGGTCGTTCCTATGTATATTCCCTTATGTAATACGGATTATTCATATTTTTTTAGAGATGTTCTCTTGTTCTTTTCTTTGTGGATTCAGAGTGTGAGTATTTTATACACTTAGAATCATAGAGTTCTTTGTATTCTTTTGTTCCGTCGCGTCATATAGGATGTAGTAACTATATTGTCAATACAAAACTTGTTTATGTTCTTCCATATGTTCTATGTTATGGACAGGAAGAATGTAGGCCAGGGAATCTCATTCCATGATTTATCAAATTTCTTCTTACACTAGTTTGTCACCCATTTGGACAGTTGCAGTGGCTGATCACTATCTCCATCCAAATGATGGGAGAGGTGATTCCAAATCAATTTAGACTTTGGGCAGTCCCCAATTATATGAATGTGGGTTTTTTTTTTCAGTAGCTCCACACTTGACACAACTAGGATCATTGGTAATGTTCCTACTTGTTCTCAGGGTGTTGGATGGTAGCCTTTCATGTTTCTCTAGCCACAATAACTTTTGGGGAACCCTTAGTTTTCAAATCCAATCCCAATCTATAGAAGGATGCATAGTCCTATTAGTTTTCGCATTAAAAACATACACTCCTTTGGTGGAAAATTGACCTCTTTTACCTGGGCCCCAATAGCAGATATCTTCTTGAGGGATTTGGGGGTAAGCAAGTGTAGAAAATATAGAGTACTAGGTTAGAGTGAAGATCCATAACTGTGTTTTGAACATTCCAGTTATAACTTCTTTTGGATTTTCTCAATTAGGTAGTTAAAGCATTTTTTGGACTTTTTGGTATGAAGTATTGGGATACCCAAGTATTTTCCTAAGTCCTTAATTAGGGTATATCCACACTTCTTACTAAACTGGTGAGCTTTAGATGCACATATATTAGGTGACATGTAAATTATGGATTTGGCAGTATTAACTTTTTGCCCTGACAAATCATAGGATTCCTTAACGCTACGTTTGGTACGCAGTAATGCTTTTTAAGTAGGAATTGAATAGACATAGGAATGAGATAAGCTTGAGAATGGAATGGAATGTGTATTACCATTCCAATGTTTGACAATTAATTAGGATTAAGTCTTGGAATGGAATGCCCATTCCATTCCAAAGTTTGGATAAAATAATTTCTATTGGAATGGAATGAAATTTAACCAGAATAACTTTTTATCATAAAATTTCCAACTTATTGCATACTTCATTATAATGAGTACTTCTATTAATTTTAAAACTTGACAAATTAGATTAAATATTTTGTAAATAAAGTCACAAAGAATCACATAATGAAAAAATTCACCAAAAAATAATAAAAATCAATAATAAACAACAAATAAAAAAAATAGAAATGTGATACTTTCACCAATATCCTACGTAATCCTTCATGAATGGTACTCATTCAACACACAATGGCTATGATCAACCTGCAAAATGTGTGCTATTCCTTCTACCGTAATTCTTTAATGTGGACAATCTTATACAAATACACCTAATTTTCAAAATTTGACAAATACAATAAAATTTAATCATTAACCAAATAACCGTTTTCATGGAAAACATAGTTAAACTCAAGCTTAACAGATAAGAGTAACACAAGTGTTTCATAGAAAAAAAAATCAAAAAATATGTTCTATTTAC
Source organism: Ilex paraguariensis (assembly GCA_963454935.2). Taxonomy (NCBI): domain Eukaryota; kingdom Viridiplantae; phylum Streptophyta; class Magnoliopsida; order Aquifoliales; family Aquifoliaceae; genus Ilex; species Ilex paraguariensis. Next base: position 78,679 of record CAUOFW020001026.1, on the reverse strand, counting down.
CATGCATCATCCTATATATCTCTCAAAAATCCCCCTCTATGTCCCTCAAACTAATTTTGCCCTCTCGACTTCAGGAAGGCTAAAAAATAACTCAGTATAATCGGAGTCATGAATTAAGACACTCGAGCCTCTCACTTGTGGAAAAGTCGGGCAACATTAGCAAGTCTTCGTAAATCTTCTTCTTCATATCACGTACTGCGGCGTCAATACCAACTGCACGAGCGAAAATAGTTGTTGCCTCATTAATCTTTGTGCTAATCAGAGAAGCAGTACTCATCAACCCTTCAACTACCATCTCTTCCATACCCCTTCTTTTTTTCTTCAGCCTTGCGCTCCCAACCTCCTCAGGCACAGATGGTCATCGCATAGATGAATGGATGTATTCATGTTATCTGATCCATGTAAGAATGTATCATGCTCAAATGGTGAGCTTTAGATGCACATATGTTAGGCGACATGTAAACTCTGTATTTGGCAATGTTAACTTTTTCCACAAACAAATCATAGAATTCCTTAAGTGTTTCTTTAACCATGTCACAATCTTTATCTAAAGCCCCGGAGAACAAGATAAGGTCATTTACAAATAGTAGGTGGGTTATCTCATGTCCATTTCTAGAGGCCTTCAGCCCCCTTCCATTTCTTTTCCAAGACTTTCTTTTTAATCATATGTCCTTGTCTATCCATGCAGAGTACAAATATATAAGGAGACAATGAGTCTCCTTGTCTGAGTCCTCTTGTTGGAGTTATAGGTTCTAGCATAGCCCCATTCCATAGGATCAAAAGTTTGGTCCATGTTACACAACTCATTATCAGATCTACCTAAGATTAAGGAAAGTTGAAGTAAATAAAGGTTTGGTGGAGAAAGTCCCAACTTATTTTATCATAGGCTTCCTTGAAATCTATTTTTAGTATCATTCCCCCTATTTTCCCTTTTTCTTAAAGATTTGACAATTTCCTGCGTAATGATGATTGTTGTTAGTTGTTTGTATACCTGTGGCAAAACTATAGTGGTTTGGGCTTATGAGACTATCTAGTTGGGGTCTCAATCTAGCTACTAGTAGTTTGGATAGGATTTTATAGTTCACATTACACAAACTAATTGGTCTGAATTAGGTAATTTGGATATGATTCTATATTTTTGTAACGCCCCAAAACCCATCTTGGACGGCATTACAATCTATAAACCATTCACATCATGAGAGTAACTAAATAAATTCATCATTAAAGAAGTTTCATTCATCAAATATAACATTTACAATATTTTCCCAAAAGAATAGGCCAACCATGGCCATTACATCCCCAAAGAATGTGATCGACTATGATAATTACATCCCAAAAGAATCACATTTAAACTTGTAGCGGAATAACAAAAGATTAGTCTTTACATAGTCCCAAAATAAATTTCCTAGTCTAACACCTAGGAGAGTATAACTTTAGACATCCATCTCAGGATCCACGAGCCCGTCTAGTGGAGCTCCCCAATGTGTCGGCTCCTCAACCCCGAGCTCTTCCTCTAGGCCACAATCTGAAAAATATAGTTTGTAGGGGGGTGAGCACTAAGCTCTGTAGCAACATTCCTCCCAAACTCGAACAAGGTTTAGAAAAACATACAAAAACTGTCGGTCACCTTTCACAAATAGTATATATGAATTTTGAAATAAAACAGGGACATTTAAACATATCTCAAGTTTAAGCAACAACAGTAATTTAATGCATAAGTGAAATTAATATACGACTAATAATCCATTCCACCATAAATCATTTCTCACAAGTTCTTGTGGAATCCCATACTTCCCAAAATTCTTGTAGAAACTATTTCTGGTACAATGAACAATAACCCACCACTGTATTCGTATCTCTGATCTGAAGTAAGATCTTACATGAATACCATCAAAAATATCCTGGCCCATGTACAATCCACACAAATCCTCGCAAGGATATCAAACCTTTAGGAAGGGCGTATGCCAACACCATGGCAGTGACGTATCCAACCAAAGAGTAGTATACTAACCCCTTTTTCCACGATACCCCGTGAGCGATAATGGTTTAGTCCTCGCAAGGCACTAACTCCACTATGAGTGATATGAAAAGTTTAAACCCACACGGAGTAAGAAGAAGTCTACACACTCCAAGATACCCGGTCAATAGTAGCCCATGTTTATCCAACAACCACACAAAAGATACAATACTAACAATTTCCTCAAATAACAAACAATTCCATAAATCCTCAATTTCATAACTTGTAATACAAGAGAACAATATAAGAAAAATAAGCAAGAGATCATGACAACATCATTTTATTACTTAACACCAAACACTAAAGTTTCAAAGTCAAGAACAAAGGAAGAATCAAGAAGAAAGTCCATCTCTTTTGAAAACTAGGGTTTTATATCAAGAAAATGAGATTTCATAGGTATTCAACCCTAACTTTGTTTTAAACACGCTAATAATTGTAAAAGACCAAGGAAAGATGATTTCATAGCATATATATAAGATTTAAAGTCAAAAGAATACGTATAATTAAGCCCTAACCTCAATGTAAAAGAATAGGAAGAAAACCCCTACCTTTCTCCTTGGCTTTGGTGTGAAGGACAAGAAGATTTGATCTTGAATCACCCTAAAAACTCTTGTTTTCCTTTCTCTCTTCCTCTCTAAGTCTTTCTATTAGGATTCTAAGAGGTGTGGGGTGAGAGTGGTGTGAAAGAATGGGAGCAAATGGAGTGAAAATGGGGTTTTAAAATATAAAAATCTCAACTTTTTAACGATTTACCGGTAGTTCAGATCCACTGGCAACTTACTACCTGTTGAGCTGCCGGTAGTTTAGATCTACTCGCAACTTACTACCTTTGACTAACGATAGTTCGAATCTACTAGAAATTTACTACCTTTTGACTACCGATAGTTCAGATCCACTGGACAGCGTACTACCGGTAGGTCCTGTATAGATTTGCTTATTTCCTCTATTTTTCATTTCAAACTATTCCAAAACTAACCCAAACTTATACGACATCCATTTGTACATCAAACATACTTGGTATAAGTTCTATTGCAAATGGTTTCACATATTTAAAATTCAAAATTAAGTTTGAACTAAATATTTATCTGATTCTACACTATTTACATTTTTATCTCTACTCTTACCATCTACTTAGTTCATACATACTCCATTACGTATATTAGCATTTTAAAAACATAATTACGTTGCTATATTTGATAATACGAATGTGGGAGTTTACAATTTTGGAGTTTATTAGTGTGTTATTAAACTCTCATGGGCATTGTCTGTTTAACATTTCATCTTTGATAGCACTACACACTGAATTTCCCACAATATGAATTTTCAATATAGCCTTGAAGAACTCAATAATAAATAGGATCACTACTTGTTGTTACGAGCCCGATGATGCCAAACCCAAACTCTCCCAAGTTTCTTACACACCCGAATTCGTACTAGGTTAAAGAAGTGGCGACTAGAGTCCCTCGTTGAATTCTCATGCTCAAAAATTCAAAGGTGTATGGTGGTAACCCAGAGAGAATGCATAGAAAAATAGAAATTATGTGGAGAGGAAGAGTGGATCCTTTGAATGACTTGTATGAGTTGACAAATTATGTAGAGAATTTTTCATATATATATGAGTGGAGTAACCTCCAAATAACCACCCAATCATGGGGTAACATGATCACCACCACTTAGGAGGCTGGTTTATTCTTATAGCTTCCACCAACCACCTAGGTTGGTATCCATTTGTCAATGTAGGTGGATCTTGATCCGGGTCCAATGAACCACCATTTATTAACATCTCCCACTCGCACACATAGGGTAATTTATTAACATGGTCTCTATAACTGCACCTCTTTCACTCATCTTTTCATACAAGAAGTAGAACATGTGACCCAACAAGAAGCATATGTAACAGTGGGAGTACTCTATTAAGTTAACACCAAACTAATAGAGTACGTCACTTAGAAGCATCCTACAGTACCCTTGACAATTCGATTGTACTTGATATAGCAAATAATTTTTCCTATATGTATATGGGTAGAGGTCCCTCCAAATAACCACCCAATCAAGAGGGACCATGATCTCCTTCACTTCAGAGGGTGATTTATTCTTGTAACTCCCACCAACCACCTAGGTTGGGATCCATTTGTCAATGTGGGTGGATTTTGATCCTGGTCCAATGACCCATTATTTATTAACATCTCCCACTCGCCCACATAGGGTGATTTATCAACAAGGTCTCTATAACTATATCTCTTTCAATAATCTCTTCATATAGGAAATAGAACATACGACCCAACGAGAAGCATACGTAACAGTGAGAGTACTTTATTAAGTAAACACCAAACTAATAAAGTATGTCACTTAGAAGCATCCCATAGTCCCTTGGCAATTCAATTGCACCTATTATAACGTTCTTAATCCCTCAAAAAAAGCAATGCTAAATCCTAAATATGTAATGTACTCATGACTTTATCAAAAAAAAAAAAACACGACAAAGTCGATTGGGCAATGAGTCACAAAACATGGTGTGTCATCGAATAATTGTCCCCATCCCTCATGCCAATCCAATTGGACTCAACTGCTTTCCTAGTCATGCACCATAAAATCGCATCAATCATGATCCTAGGGTACATGCTAAAGTAGTAACACTGAGCATCATCTTCATAACATAGTCAGGTCAACAAGGGTATATAAGAAAAGAATACATGTGGCTCACACAGTGTTAAAATAGGGATTCATTTGACACTCCATTCATCTCCAATTACCATATGTAATTTGGGTCAAGAGTTATCCAAATTATTTTTTTTGTCCATATTCAAGTAACACGTGACAAGTTTATGATAAAAAATGTTAGCAATCTGAACACTGTCTAATTAAGGGATCATATAGAAACATATTCAATATTTTATAGACCAAAATGATGCAATTGAAATTTTGGGGACTAAAATGAGAAAAACCTCATACTTTGGAGACTTCCAGTGCAATTAACCCTTTAAAATATTTTTAATTATTATATATTGTCTAAATGCATAAGATATGACTGGTGGTATAGGAATTGGAACTTGAATTCCAATTCAAATATTTCAAACAATTGCAATCTTTTTGAATTCCAAACCGTTGCACCTTGAATGTCCGAACAAGTGTGTTCGCAACGACTTTTTTTTTAACTGCTCTTTGTTCCCAGCGATTGGGCAAAGTTTCTACCTATATAAAGACAAAATCTATGAGTATTTATATACATGAAAAAGCTCCCCAACAACTTTAAAAAAAAATTTGTTTCATTTGGTCTTCATATAAGGAAAAGTCAGCATAAACTTTTAGTCTCATTTTACATTGGTTGTTCACAAAGGACATTGTTTTTCTCTACATTCTTGAGTATTTTGATTATACTAATTTTTGGGCAACTCGATTAAAGTTAGATTCATCCCCACTCTTCGGTGTACGTGAACCCTGAAGAGTTCTTGCTTTTGAATCTGGGTTGAATCTTGGAGCCGTTACAATCTGCTAATACCTTCACGTAGGGAGGCTCAGTTGTTTTAGGACAACGTTTCGATGTGCCTCACAAACTCTCGAAGGCTAGATCTTTCTAATTTATTTCATTGTTTTATATTGTGTTCAATTACATTTGTTTAATTATTAGTTTTTAATTTGAAACACGTGTCAATAGTTATATTATATGCATCCACAATATATAATTTGTTATTGTCAAAACTAGTTTATCAAGTTGTTACTGTTTCACTAATTTATCCATTATTTAGTTTAATTGTTAAATTATATGTGTTAGGCTTATTTATTTAATGTTGCTAATTTGGTGATCACTTTGGTTTTTTTTCGTACACTTTTGTCATTCTTCAATTTTAGTTTTAGGCTTATTTAACCTATTCTCTCTTCTACATTTCTTGAAGACCTCCTCCTACTTGGAGGGTTGAACCTCTCTCCCTTTTCCTAACTTGCCTTGGCAAAGGAAGGGTGGTGGTGTTTCAATCTAACATTGGGGAAGAGTTGGAAGCTTTGTATTTTCTGAAGAGTTACCAGGGTTACCGGTTGATTAGGAGATGAAATTTACTATTGAGCTTGTGCCAGGAACTAGTCCCATATCCATTACTCCATACAGGATGGCTCCAGCTGAATTGAAGGAACTTAAAGTGCAGTTGCAGGATTTGTTAGATCGGGGATTTATAAAGCCTAGTGTATCACCCTGGGGTGCACCAGTGTTATTTGTACGAAAGAAGGATGACACTATGAGATTATGCATTGATTATAGACAGCTAAATAGAGTGACTATTCGGAACAAGTATCCATTGCCGCGTATAGATGATTTGCTGGACCAGTTACAGGGTGCTCGGGTGTTTTCAAAGATTGATCTTTGGTCAGGATATCATCAATTGAAAGTAAGGGATAGTGATATATCGAAGATTGCTTTTCGGACCAGGTATGGACATTATGAATTTCTGGTGATGCCATTTGGAGTGACTAATGCTCCTGCTGTATTTATGGATCTAATGAACCGAATATTCCAGCCTTATCTTGATTTATTTGTGATAGTGTTTATTGATGACATATTATATACTCCCGTAGTGAAGAGAAGTATATGCAACATTTGAGGGTGGTATTACAAACATTGAAGGATAGGCAATTATTTGCCAAACTCAGTAAATGTGAGTTTTGGTTGGACATGGTGGTGTTTTTAGGGCATATAGTTTCTGGTGATGGTGTATGTGTTGATCCAGCTAAGATTGACACTGTGGTTAACTGGAAGAGACCGAAGGCAGTGACAGAGATTCGGGTTTGACAGGTTACTATCGGAGGATTGTACAAAATTTCTCTATTTTAGCTATGCCCCTGATCCGATTGACCCAAAAGGTGTGAAGTTTGAGTGGTCTGATAGATGTGAGCAGAGTTTCCAGGAGTTGAAGACCAGGTTGACGACTGCACCAGTATTAACCATTCCGTCAAGTAGTGATGGGTTCGTGGTTTATAGTGATGCTTCACATCAAGGTTTGGGTTGTGTGTTGATGCAGCACGGTAGAGTGGTACCTTATGCTTCTAGACAGCTGAAACCACATAAGTGTAATTATCCTACCCACGATTTGAAGCTTGTAGCTATTGTATTCACACTAAGATTATGGAGACATTTTTTATATGGAGTTACCTGTGAGATTTATACAGATCACCAGAGTTTGAAATATTTGTTCACCCAAAAAGAGTTGAACCTGAGGCAGCGACTCTGGATTGAGCTTATTAAGGATTATGATTGCACTATTCATTACCAGCTAGGGAAAGCAAATGTTGTGACGGATGTTTTGAGTCAAAAATTGTCAGATAGATTGGCTAGTTTGCGAGTGATTCAGAGAGGGTTATTTGTGGATTTGAAATCCTTGAGAGTACAGTTAGAGATTGTAGAGACTGCAACTCTACTTGCTACACTGACTTTGAGACCAATGTTTGTGGACAGGCTCAGAGAGGCACAACAATTGGATCTCTAGATTGAGAAATTGAAGAAAGAGGTGAAGACCAGGGTGAGAAATGATTTTATTGTTGACAGTGAGGATGTTTTGTTATTTGGTTCATAGTTATGTGTACCTAACGATGCAGGGTTAAAAAGAGAGATTCTGGAGGAAGCACATAGTTCAACATATGCTATGCATCCAAGTAGTACAAAAATGTATCGTGACTTGAGAGAGCATTATTGGTGGTCTGGAATGAAACGAGAGATAGTGGAGTTTGTGGCTCGATGTTTTGTGTGTCAGTAGGTGAAGGTTGAACATTAGAGACCAGCTGGGTTATTGCATCATCTACAGATTCCAGAATGGAAGTGGGAACATATCACTATAAATTTTGTGAGTAATTTACCCCATACGCAAAAAGGATATGAGGCCATTTGGGTGATAGTTGATAGGTTGACGAAATTTGCTCATTTTCTAGCTGTTAAAATGTCTTATTCTCTTGACAAATTAGCCAGATTGTACATTGATGAGATTGTGAGACTGCATGGTATACTTGTATCTATCGTCTCTGATAAGGAACCACGTTTTACTTTGAGATTTTGGCCTAGCTTATAGACTACACTGGGCACTACTTTGAAGTTTAGTACAACATTCCACCCACAAACAGATGGACAAACAGAGTGTTCTATTCAGACACTGGAGGACATGTTGAGAGCTTGTGTAATGGATCTTAGAGGTAACTGGGATGAATATTTTCCTTTAGTTGAATTTGCTTACAATAATAGCTATCAGAGTTCGATTGAGATGGCACCATATGAAACTTTGTATGGGAGAAAGTGTAGGACCCCAGTGTGCTGGAGTGAAGTGGGTGAGAGGAAGTTATTAGGTCCAAAAATTATGCAGATGACCACTGATCAGATTAAAGTCATACAGGAGAACTTACGGAGGGCACAGAGCAGGCAGAAAAGTTATGCAGATAATCGACGTCGTGATTTGGAATTCAAGGTGGGTGATCGAGTGTTCCTACGGGTATCACCTTGGAAAAGAGTCATTCGTTTTGGCAGGAAAGGGAAGTTGGCTCCCAGATATATTGGTCCGTACAACATCATAGAATGGATTGGAGCTGTTGCATACCAGTTGAAGTTACCAGTGGAGTTGTCCAGGTTGCATGATGTATGATGTATTCCATGTCTCTATGCTACGAAAATACTTGCCTAACTCATCACATGTGTTGACTTCAGAACCGATCGAATTAGCTGAGGATTTGACTTATGTAGAGCAGCCGGTTCAGATTTTAGATAGGAAAGAGAAAGTATTATGCACAAAGACGATACCGTTAGTGAAGGTGTTACGGAGAAGTCACTCAGTAGAGGAAGCAACCTGAGAGACTAAGGAGAGTATGCAGACTCGATATCCTCACTTATTTAGCATACATAAGTAATTTCGAGGACGAAATTTTTATTAGTGGGGGAGAGTTGTGAGACCCAATCATGCATTTCATACATATTAGCATAATTATGTGGACTAATTACAATTAGGCGGAATTATTTATTATATCGAATTTTGTGAATGAAAATGGTATTGGGTTGATTTTGAAATAACTTAAGAATTTGGGGGGAGGCAAGTGGAATTAATTAAGTTGATTGAAATATCTTCATATATGTGTCATGCATTGGTGGTGGGCCTTTCAAGTGTATGTGTGGGTGTGTGACGTGTGTGTGTTTGACTAGATGTAGAAAGTGTGTGTGTGTGTTTAACTTATGGACTAGTGTGTGTGTGTGTGTGTGATCAAAATATAAAGCTGTGTGTGTGTGTGTGAGTCTGATTTCTTTACAGAAACCGTGAGTGAAAGTGAGGGTGAGCAGGAGAGCAAGAGAAGAAGGGAAAAAAAATAAAAAAAAAAAAAAATGTACGCACGTGGGTCTATTTGAACCGTGAACGAGGAAGGTATGTGGTACTTAATTTATACATGGGTTGTGATTAATTTTAGTATATAGATGTTGTACATGTATGGGCTGTTTTAACATGTTTTAAATTAGTAGCTATTTTAATTTATTTCATATACTATTTTAGTTTAATTTGGTGGGCTATTCGCGTTCAAATAATGGGTCGTTTTAATTTAAATTTCATGGACTGATTTTTGAGTTTAATTAAGTGAGTTAACATAACTTAGGGGCCTGTTTTGCATTGATTAAACGTGTACGTGAATTTAAGTGTAGCGATTTTAAATAAAAATGTACGATAAAAGTTGGACATGGGTGCCGGTAACGCCAAATCTCTAATTTCTAAATATTATTATCACATATGTGAGTTTTAATCCAAATGACCTGAAATTTTGCATGCTGCATTTTTAAATAATGCTTGATGTGATAATGTAAATTTCGATGCGAAATGCACGAAATGCCGGAAGTGTAATTTTTAGAATTCGGGGTCAAAATGTGTGGGAATGGACCCCTGGTCAATGTGTTTGACCTACTTAATCCTAATTGTGATAATTGAGATTAATGTGAGTGATTTTGAAGATTTGGGGAGGCAATATAATCCCTACATCTAATGTACCAGTGTGTGAGTGAACGGTGTGATAACCGAGGTTACCGGGACACTTCAGGTTGAATCGTCTTGCATGCATTAATGCACGATCAATTTTTCAATGTGATAAATATATTGATATTTTAATTATAAATGTATTAGGTGGAATAAGTGGGATAGTTGGTATTGAAACAGATACGGAAACACCGAAGGAATTCACTAGTAGGTCTGACAACTTGTCGTAGCTCTATACACTTGAGGTGGGTGTATATCTTTATATGTTTTGGAAATGCTATTATACTATGATAGTAAATGATAGAATTTAATATCAATTCTCCAAGATTATGTGCTACGTGCTTATGTGATTGAATGATGTTTTGTACTGTATATTGTGTATTGTGGAATGTGACACACTGTTTGAGACAGGTACGTCGATGCCTGGTCACTAGGTGTGCAGTGATGTGCTAGCACTATGGTGCTTCCGGGAGATTCGGGAGACATGGATCCATGTGGGATCGATCACCCGATGAGGGGTAGTATGAATGTGATGTGGCTTGTGAATTCTTTGGAATTGGATTGATGTTGTTGTTCGATACGTGTATCTACGTAGTATTTACCTACTTCAGTGTATTACTATTGTTTCCATTTCATAGACAACATGTATACTCACTGAGCGCGTGGTTTAGCTCATACCCCTACAACTCTTCCTTTTTGGGTACTGTAGAGGAGGATACAGACCAGTCTACTGTCTAGTCGATTGAGTCTTGTACAACGATAGTGTGATATCACTCAGGTTGAGTGTCAGTATGACTAATTTCTGAATTGTGTATTATATTTGTGAAAGATTATTATTATAGCAGTTTAATAGTGTATATTTGTAAATAAACTCAACAGTCATACTTTGTGATGTATGCCATATGGGTGTGGGAGTTTGTATCTGTCTATAACTTCGGAAACAAATAATTGGTACATGTTATGAGACAGATTTACCATCATGCTTATTGACTAAGGTGATGGGTGGTATTGTTACACCTGTGAGATTATTTAGTGTTTTATTAATCTAGATTATATATATATGTAAACAGGTGTATCAAAGACCTAGTTGTGTCTCATCCCTAGGAGACCGAGATGGGGCGTGACATCACTAGTTAAACCGCATAAGGAAAGAAACCAGGTGAAAACCGCCAAATCGGCCAATTTTTAAAGAAAACCATGAACCAACCGATTTTTAAAAAGGGGACCGATTTGAAGTCCATAAAAAAATGAAAAATTGTCTGCTGTTTTGTTTTTAATTTAGGACATTTTTGATTTTTCCCTAAATCGCATACGGTAGAGAATGACCAATGCTCTGAGACCACACTGACCAGTGCTCTTTGCCTCTGAGACCATTCCAACTATTGCTCTTCATCTCACCAGGGAGGCAATGATCAGCTGTTCTGAGAAGAGTGAGGCAGCCATTGGTTGCTCTGTTCACTGTTCAGTGCTCAGGCACATTCAGGCGACCACTCAGTTCGAGCAATTCAAAGCTTTCAGAAATTGGTGGTTTTTTTAGAGATTATGCTTTATGATTTTTTTTCATTCCCTAAAATATTAAGCTTCAGTTGAGATTGTGGTTTGAGGTTTGGACTTAGAGTGATTTTTCTGTTATGTACTTGGATTGGAGCTTTAAAGTTGAACTTTGATTTTTGACACAGGTGTTTCTTTTACTTAATTTTATTAATTTTATAACAAATTGTATGCATTTTAAACATATTTTATATTTTTTTAGCTAAATTATTATGTTTTATAATTATTAAATATATATTTTTATTTTTTTATTACATGATCGGTCCGACCAGTTGACCCAACAGTTAAACTAGTGAACCATTAACCTGATCTTTTTGCCGGTTCAATGACCGGTTTGGTTCTGATAACATTGCTAATATGACCCAATAAGATATTATCTTTGGATTTGGGCTCACATGAGCTTTGGCACACCTTTCTCAAAATCCACACTAGTAAACATATTTTGGCATGTTCAATGGGATCTCGTAGCAAGTAATATGTTTTGAGTTTAGCCTCAGTTCAAAAATGGCTTCATCTCATGGGCATGGTAAAGCAAAATTTTCCAAAAGGAATTAACTCGGGTAGTTTTACCCTAAACAAGGATTTACCTTCTCTCTCAGAGATGAGGATAAGAGAATAAGGAATCAAGTCCAGAGCTAGAGGCCCTTGAGAGAGATTTTTCTCAAGAGTTCTCCCAAAACTCTCCAATTTTGTCGACAACATAAGAGAGCTAATTCGATAATAGTCAGGTCACAACAAGAAGACATTAGAATATTTGTGTGACTTGATTGATTAACAAAAAATTGCTCGAGGTTGAAGCAACAACCATCACCAGTGCCTCAACCACTACAATCGCTAGATGTGTTGCTTCTAAGGGTGCAACACTTCAGAAATAAGCATTGGAGGAATCAAAAATCACTTTTTTCACGAGGAGGTGCCACCTATAATTGAACCCGAGAGTTAACAAATTGTTACAACAACCAAAACCTCTTGTAACAAACCATATGTAAGGTTAGCCTATCTTTAGAGGTGGACAACTCAAAATTTAGAAAATAGTCAACAAATTGGGAAGGAGCATTCCAATTACATGAAAGGAGATTATATCACCTTAAAAGGCTAGAACGGGAAATACATATTCATTTAATTAATGGATAATTAGTAAAGGCCTATCACCCCCACTATGTGGAAGGTCGTAGAGCAATCTACAAATAAAAGTAAAAAAAAAGACATCTTCCCATAGAAGTTGATTTAAAAAGAAAAAAATGCTTGACCACAAGTAAGGCCAACATTAACAACTCAAAGCACATCGGCCAGTTGAAAGCCGATGTTAGAATGTGCAATGATTTGGAACAATGAAAGACCACCATTGTTTTCAATAGTGGGTATTTTGGACTATGGGTGGCAAATCGTCCTAAACAAAACAAGATTTATATGTACGATCGATTCATGGTCAAGTTAAATTTTATTTAGGGTTGAATTATAATTCAATGAACATGGCCAACCTCGAAGGCGTCTTAGCCGATGAAACACTATCTCACCCACTGTTTCTTCTCCCTTTCTTCTAGCTACTTTTCATCACCGCTAATCTATTCCAATAACTTATCATTTACTCTCACCTAACTCCCTGTCTACCCCTCCAACACATCCCTGTCATTTTTCTCCTTACCATGTCAACCCCTATGAAAATTGAAAATGATTTAATTCCTAATGGCATTAATGCTTGCACAGTGTTAGGTCCCTCAATTTGGCCAGTCATTGAAATGGCGCATAAAGCTTATGGGATTGAATCTAATGGAAAAAAACCCCTTTGATAAAAGTTAGTGAGGTAATCCCAAAAGGAGTTGCTAGTGATTTAGAAGAAAGCTCTGCACCATGTCGTAAAGATGATTATGGTCAACCATATATGATTTCTGTAATACCTCATTCCATTTTGGCAAAGGACTAGTTAGGAAATATTATTTAGAAAGGAATAAGAAAAATTTTAAAGAAGAATTTAGAATAATCTAGAAGGATCTAGAATGTTGAAGAAATTTCTAAAAGAATCTGAAAAGTTCTAGAACAATCTAGAGAAGTTTAGAGTATTTTAGAAGGTTCTAGAAAATACTAGAAGGTTTTAGAGGGATTTAGAATGTTCCAGAAAGTTTCAGAATGACGTAGAAGGTTGGAGAAGACTTTAGAATATCATAGATGAATCTAGATACTTGTGAAATTTGTCATGTGCAAAATAAGCTTGAAACCTAGAAGGATATAGGAAAGGGGAGATGGTAGAATATTCTAGGGTATCAATATTCTCTAGAATAATCCTAGGATGCCTATAAATAAGGCATTTGGGGATTGGATTAAGATACAAGTGCACAAGTAGTCTTCCACTTTCAAGAAAGAATAGAGAGTAAAAGAGAGAAGAATGAAGGAAGAACACCACATCAAAAGGAGAAAGGAAATTGTGAGAAAAAGAGGAAAGGCATCAATAATATCTCACTTTACTTCGGGTAACAAGCAACACTCAAGAAGCATATCATTTGGACTAGAGGTAAGTGGTTTGGCATGCTAAGTATTTTTCCCGAAGCCCGAAACATTTTAAAAATGATACATAATGTTTGTTCTTTACTACCTTTACAATAATGCTTTACTAATTGTCTATATATTTGCGGCATATGATTTTGATTACTTTGATGAACTCTTCTGTGAAGTATTGCGACTCAATCATTTGTTTATATGGTGAGACTTTGTGATAGTGAATGAGACCATGATTGAAAGTCCAGAAAAATTATTCCTCTGTGTGTGGGTAACCCTGACCACTAGGGAATAGACCCGGGGGAGGCTGAGGTGACTCTAGTGCTCAACGGTTGAAGGAACAGTGTCTGGTGCATCCTAGTGACCTTCACTGGATTGTCTTAGGGAACAGTTCCCGGGCGGCAACCTGTGGTGACCCTAAGTACGATGTTGGATCTAACCTTGAGATATTTTCTAGCATTTGGTTAAAAGTTCAGGAAAGTATTCCTCTATGTGCGGGTGACCCTGGCCACTAGGGAACAGACCTGAGGGAGGCTGAGGTGACCCTAGTGCTCAACGGTTGAAGGAACAGTTCCTGGTGCGTCCTAGTGACCTTCACCGGATCGTCTTAGGGAACAATTTCAGGGCGGCAACCCCTGGTGACCCTAAGTACGATGTTGGATCTAACCTTGAGATCTTTGGCATTTGGTATGCTTTCCAGATATCGTACAAGTCCTTATTGGTATGAGATGATGCTATAATTTGTTATTGTCACAACGTTTTTTACTGGCTTTGTTTATGATTATCTATCGTATGCCATACGTATTTTCTTGTTGTCAGTTATTTTATTTGGTATTTGGTTCCCATCGATTATTGGATATCGTACAGTCTCCATCATTATGATATGATTCACTATTGTGGTATGATTTCTTATTGAAACTCAATTGTGTTATTCTTGAGAAATTGGTTATCTTGATAAAATTATTTTTCCAAATCTTTGATGTCATATGCCAAAATATTTTTTTAGCCACTTTGAATATGCATGGCTTTCCATTCACTGAGCTTTTTAGCTCATGTTTTCCAAAATAATATTTTTTCAAGAAAATAATTGGAGTGTCAATAGTGGACTTGAGGAATTGATTGGGGACTAATAGTGTTGTGACCTCCGTAGCATATATCATATAGTCATCTTTACTTATTTGGATAATTGGAGCAAACAGGTTTAGGTATGTTGACTTTGATATATTGACATGAGATCAATTTAGTGTTAATGTTGTTTTTCACTCCTATATTATTAGTTTATTGTTAGGCTTACGTGTTCCATAGGTTATGGATCTATAGTTCACGGCCGATCATACCCTTGGAGTTGGGGTGTGACAAGAGTGGTATTAGAGCCTAGGTTGTGACACACATCTGGGCATTAATATCTGTGTCATCTTTATAGATGAGGTTAAGGTTCCCTGAGTCCTTTTGGTCATATAAGTTGGAAAAAGTATACTTGATGGTGTGGAGTAAAGATGTTATGAGATAATATGTTTATTGGAGTGTTAAGGAAGAGCATTGCTCCTGGCATCCAATAGAGCCATTTTTTTCTAAGTACCGATGCAACAAAATGCACTGGTTCTTTATGATAATGTTTTAGAGAAAAAGGTTTTGGGATGATTCTTAAGTTTTAAACTTTGACCTTTTAGGTTAGAGTACCAGCTTATATTATAAGGGAGCCACTTTCTAGTATAATGATTCACTAAAGTTGAGATTCGTAGATTGCTTAAAGGAATAATTGGTGACGGTTAACCATGCTTACTTTTGTGGACCTTAGACGATACATATGGTGATTTTGAAGTCAGGATAACATCATATAATATTCTCTATGGTTTTAATAGAGTATGTTGTGGGACGAAACAAGAAATGGGGTGACCTTATGTGGGTAGATTTTTGAAGTAAACAAATTGGGAGTTACTAGTTCATTTTAATGGTTATACTTATTTTTGGGAAAAATTGATTTTGTGGTTGGGTATCTATTATGCAATCTATTGTGTTTGGAAGAGTCGGATATTTTCATGTAAAAGTATTTATTAGTCTTATTTAGTGTCTTGGTGTAAGTACTTCACTGTGAAGGGCTAACTAGATCACAGTTTTTCCAGAACACCAAAACTTCAGAGTTTATGGTCATGGCCAGTGGAGTAGAATAATGACTTGTAGAGTTGTAAAAATTTCTAATCCAAAAGGTTGAGAATAGTTGCATATGATGTGGTCAATGGTGATTATCCAAAGGACGGAGGTTAGTAAATACATGAAGTAGTGAAATGTGATAATTCCAAATAGTGAAAGACAGTTATAGAGAAAAGGTGATAATACAAATGTCGAAAGATAGTAAAAGATGCAGAGGTAAAGGGAGATGGTCTAAATTATTGAGGACAATGATTGATAAAGTGATGATAATCCAAATGGTGGAAGATAATGATAGATGATATAAATGATGGTGATACTCGACTTTTAAAAATTTTGTTAGATTTTATTGGAGTTTTTCTTATGTTTAAGGAAGTGACTCAACTATTGAAGGTAATACCTTTGGTGACTATCCTTAGATTTGATTAAAGTCATTATGAAGACTAGACTATTCAATCAAATGATGATTTGTGACGTTGCAACATCATATGATTTGTAAATATTTTCAATATCTAGAGTGTTATCATGAAGGATGTGATGCTAGACATAAATTTAGGAATGGATCAAACAAGTCATTTAGATGTTATTGAGTAAATGTGTGTTAAATTAGTAAATATGATCAAAAGTTGGTATCGTAATCCCTTGCATTTGGAAATTAACCTATTGATATGAGATCAAGGGGATAGTTTTAGTCAATTGTTGAAGTTCAATTGTTAGAACTTTGGGTGCTTGGCTAAGTATGAGATTAACTTTGGAGAGTTCAGCATACATTTTACCTTGATTTCTCCTACTTTTTATAGATGGTTATCCCATTAGGGTTTCCATTATTTTTGATTCAAGGTGGCATACCTTGCTTCAATTCAGTGATTTAGTTTGAGAAGTTGCTGATATTTCTCCAACAATTCCTCCTGACATCTGTAATTTTGTTGATTCGTTTATTTAGAATGCCTAAGTTAAAGGCTTATCTTTATCTTTCTATCTATTGTTTTGAACATCTCGATCATAATGAGGCCATGCGGTTTTGATACTTGCCAAACACATTGATCAGCTTGGTTTGGTAAAAGCCGAGCTCTTTCATTGCTTTGCCAAACCATATTGGTTAGTTCGGCTAGGACCATTTGACCATGTAGTTGATATCCTCATCACGTGTCTTGTCTTGTTGACCTCACGTGAGCTCATTTAATGCCACAACACGTGTAGTCATGGGAGCAACCCCCTTCATTTGCCCCCAAAAAATGTCTGATACACGCCTTTTTGTCTGTTAGCCATTTTATATCTCCTCATCATCATTGCGTATGCTTCGTGACATCCCCCTTTGCTTTGGCAGCTTACTTTGTATTTAAATATTGCCTTTTAGCATTCTCTTTCTTTATAAATGATTCCTCTTTGCTTTTCTATCACTTTGCCTTCTCAGATTCAAATTCATCTCTTTCTTCGTATCTGCACCACCTTTCTTCTTTCTGCACTCATCTTCCTCAATAGCTCCTCCCACATCCTCTGAGATTCCTACTTTCAAAGTTAAATACAACATTCTAGACGACGTTGAGGTAAAGTTCGCTGGTAAAGATGAACCTCTTATTAGGTCAAGAGAGAGGATTCCAATCTACACTCGAGCGATCACTGAAGGCGGTGTCTGCTTCCCTCTTGACCCATTACTCCTCTGGGTCCTGTCAACCATGAAGCTATGCCCAATCCAGTGCTGCCCCAATTTCTTTAGAATAGTGATGGGCGTAGTAGCTTTAAACAAGCTTCTGAACTTGAGCTTGGGATTATGGAAAATACTATATTGTGATATAATTAAGCTTGCTAGAGACAATTACTATCTGGCGGTGAGGAAGAAGGAACAATATCTGGTAACCCATCTTCCAAACTCGAACAAGGGTCATGAGAATGATGTGGTTTTTTGTCTTAGGCAACTGAGAGTATGCTGCTAATGCTACTCCTTATCATTATCCTTATGAAGAAGGTGCTCCAGGTATTTGGGTCTTTTACTCTTCCAAATTTGTTCTCTTTTTTCTTTTCTGTTTTCTGATTCAAGACTTCTGCATGTAGGAGAGACTTTGAAGGGCCGAGTTCTTGAATCTTCTGTGAAGATTGATGAGCTCAAGAAAGTTTGGGACTACAATGAAACATTGTTCTGCCGAGTTGCTTATACATTGCTTGGTTACACACCATCCTACACTTCCTTCATTGTTGTGCCGAACTGACCCAACACCACTCTGGCTGCTGACCGAGATGCAATTCAGGTTGCTCGGGAACAGACTCCCCAAGCCAAGAAGAAGTCTTCCCTCGCAGCCTCTGGACGCAGAATGATGAAGAATTTTTTGGACTTTTTATTAATTATTGTGCCGATCCCATCCTTCGAAATGATTCCAACAACTTCTGTGCGCTTGATCCCTGTTGATGATGAACCTGCTGCCGAGGTTCCTGTTGAGTCTGTTCTTCAAAATGATGTAGATCTGCCCATCAAGGGACAAACAGATATGGTTCAGACTTTTGAAACTTCAGTTCCAGTTGAGTTAGATCCTCCAAACTCGGTTCATTCTCCCATTCTTCAAGATGATTTCATTTTTGAACTTGTCGAAGACCCTGCCCCAAAAAGGTGAAGGGTTGCTGAGTTCGAGGCAAGCCTCTCTCCCAAACCCATCAATCCTCATTTATGACCTGTTCTTAGGGCAAAGAGGAGAGAAATCACTGCAAAATATTTCGCAATTGAAGACTTCAATGTTGCGATGGGGATTACTCGGGGCAAGGATAGCCAGAAAAGATAAGGATATGAAGGATGCTATCCATGCCCGAGCTTCAGCCTTGGCCAAAAAGGAGTCGATAGACGAAAAATACTCCAAGATCTGTGAAGAAGTTAAAGTTCTCCAGGCTCAAAATGAAAGCCTAACTAAGGAGAATGAAAAGCTTCACGCGAAGATTGAAAAGTAAAAAAATTTCGAACATGAGGCCATTGTGGAGCTTTCTCAATCTCAGCTAGACTATATGAGCCTCTTGGAGGAGTTTGATCAATTCAAAGCCTAGGCAAAAGAGAAAGAAGACTCCGCATATGATGAAGGGATCGAGAAGACGGAGAATGATCTTATCTTATAGATCCCTCAGCTCTTGAATGCATTTTTCAGCAAGGGCTGACATGCTGTTTTGGTTGCAGCAGAGGTTCCTTCTTCTTCTGAGCTCTTTTCTAAGTATCCTCTGTTGAGCACTTCTCAACCTCCATCCTCCTGAAGTACTTGGAAGAATTTTTTGTTTTGCAACTTCATGTGTAAATGTTCAAAAAATATGTGTAATCTTTTAAATTTCAAATGAAAATTACTCTTTGGCTTTTCTGTTATTGAAATTTACTGTATGTTTGGCAAAAACGTGACTTTTGAAGTCTTTGGCCTTTGTTCTGTCCTTTTTTGAGGATTTGATTTTTCAGTAGAAAAAATTTTTAAACCCTTGAAGTTATGGCCCCATGCTCGACCTTTCTTCAAAGAGCTTGATTCCTTAGTAGGAACCAAAAATAACTTAGAAAATTTTTATGACTCCTAAAGTTATGGTCTTTGTTCAGCGCTTCTTCAAAGAGCTTGGTTCTTCAGCAGCAACCAAAAATAACTTAGAAAATTTTTATAACTCCTGAAGTTATGGCATTTGCTCGGCCCTTCTTCAAAGAGCTCGGTTCCTTAGCCGGAACCTAAAATAACTTAGAATTTTTTTTTGTGACTCTTGAAGTTATGACCTTTGCTCGGCCCTTCTTCAAGGAGTTCGATTCCTCAGTAGGAACCTAAAATAACTTATGACTCTTGAAGTTATGACCTTTGCTCGGCCCTTCTTCAAAGAGCTCGGTTCCCGATAGAGTTATTCATAGTCCCCTTGGGTATCTAAAAGTTTCTACTTCGCACCGACCCACCAATCCGATGGACTCAAATTCATCCCTAATCAGCTTACATCGTCATGCCTAGCAGAGGGCTTAGATTAGATTGGGTGGCTGCGCCTGATTTAAATTTGTATTTCTATCAGGATTTTTTGCCTCCCTGCCTTAGCAGTAGGACGTATACATATCAAGGAAAGAAGAACGAGAATAAGGGGATCGAAAAAGTCTTTTATTAATAACTTCTGCTCATATCAGTACACTTTACTCAACATTTGTTTATTCTTAAGGGGCACCCTTAAGCTTTTGAAGGTACCTCGAAGTTCTATCTAAAAAAGGTACTTTTTAGAAATAGAACTGTCTCAAATTAGTAGAGTTCTAGGGGTGTGGTACCGCTTTACCGTCTAAGGTCTCAAGCTCATAATAACCATTGCCTCCTACTTGGGACACCCTGTATGGACCCTCTCAGTTTGAGCCAAGCTTTCCATGGGTTGGGTTCTTAGCTGATCCCAGTACCCGCCTTAGAACCAAGTCTCCCAGTATGAAAGATCTAGGATTGACGTTTTCGTTGTAGGCTTGGGACATTTGATGCCGATAAGAAGTCATCCTTATAGTTTCTTGTTCTCTTTTCTCCTTTGTCAGATCGAGATCTTGGGTTATCACGACATTGTTATTGTTGCTATCGACCAGCTCGGTTCTCAGGGTAGGAAGACCGATCTCTAATGGAATAACTGCTTCCATTCCATAAGCTAAGGCGAAGGGAGTTTCTCTAGTTGAGCGCTGAGGTGTGGTTTGGTATGTCTACAGAACACTCGGCAACTCCTCCACCCATCTCCCTCTGGCATCCTCCAACCTTTTTTTGATTTCGTCCAAGATTGTCTTGTTGAAAATCTCTGCTTACCCGTTACTCTGAGGGTACGCCAGGGGTGGAATAGTGATTCTGAATTCCATAATGTTGATAGAAAGCTTTGAAGGGACTGCTATCAATCTGCGTGTCATTATCTGAAATGAGCGTATATGGGATTTCGAACCTGGTAATGATATTTTTCTAAAAGAACTTCCTTGTATCAGTATCCCTGATGTTGGCTAGGGGCTCGGCTTCCACTCACTTTGTAAAATAATCAGTTGCAACTAGAAGATACTTCTTGTTGCGAGTGCCCGAGGTAGAGGTCCCACTATGTCTAGACCCACTATGCAAATGGCCACGGGCTCGCCAATGGTAGTAACTCTTGAGATGGTTTTCTCGATATTGGTGAGAATTGCTGACATTTCTCACATCGCCTAACAAACTGTTGGGCGTCCTTCTGCATGTTAGGCCTCCAAAAACCTTGAGAGATGGTTCGGTCAGCCAGAGATCTCCCACTAGTATGAGCACCACAACTTCCTTCATGAACTTCGAATAGGAAATCTAGAACTATCTTTTGGTGTACACACTTTAGATACGGGCATCCAAACGAGCGTCAGTAAAGCTCACCTTTCGGGGATAGCCAGAATCTCGCAGCTTTGAGACGTAGCTTATAGGCTTTCTTCTTATCTTTGGGCAAGTTACCATTATTTAAGAAGTCAATTATAGGATCCATCTAGCTCAGCTCCACTTTGTTATATAAGACTTCATTAGAATTGGTCGACAAAATACTGGGCTTGAACTCGAACTCAATGGTAAGAGTCCTTTCAATTTTTTGGTCAATGGTAACGAGGCTAAAGCACCGACATGCGAGTTCTTTGCTCTTCTGACCTACTGAATAGAGTATTCTGGAATTTTGCTCAATTCTTTTTCTGTAATGGCATGGTACACAATCATTCTCTCATCCTTTGTCGCATACTCCCCTATTATCTGATTCACCACTAATTATGAATCAGAGAATACCTGTAGTTTAATCGCCCCTAGTTCGGCTGCTAACCTTACTTCAGCTAACAAAGCTTCATACTCAGCTTCATTGTTTGAGGCTTGGAAGTCGAGTTTGAAGACCATTTCCAAAATACAACCATCTTTACTTACTAGTGTGAGGCCAATGCCGACACCCTTTTGATTTGAAGACCCATCAACAGATAGAGTCCATTCATTATGGAGCATTGATTTTTCATTATCATCCGTCTGTTTGCTCTATTCCGAACTGTTTTTAGGTATGAATTCTGCGATGAAATCTGCCACAACCTGACCATTGATCGCCTTCCTTAGGTCAAATTTGACATCAAAATCCCTTATTTCGATCGCACATTTTGCGACGCGTCCAAACAGGTTGACTTTCTGAAAGAGTGACTTCAATGGTTGATTAGTGAGCACGTGATTTGATGTATCTAGAAATAATGTCTTAGCTTACTAGCTGAGATAATTAGAGCGAGTGCGAGCTTCTCTAATAAAGTATAGCTTGATTCTGCATCTAAGAACATCTTGCTCACATAATAAACAGGCTTTAGCTTTTCACAATCATTCCTCATCAAAGCTTCACTCACTGCGTGTTCCAATACAGCTAGGTAAGGAAAAAGTCTTTACTCGGGCAATGGGGTTGAGAGGATTGGTAGGGAGGCCAAGTATGCTTTCAGGTTTAAAAATGCCTCCTCGCACTCCTGACTCCAAAGTGCCCCATTCCTTTATTTGATTGATTGGAAGAAAGGTTGACACTTATCTGATGCCCGGGATATGAACCTTTCGAACGTAGCTGTCATCCCTGTTAGCCTGTGCACTTCCTTTATTGTTCGTGGTGACTATAATTCTGCAATCGCCTTCACCTAATCGGGGTTCACCTCTATACCTCGATGTGTAACCAGAAAGCCAAGAAATTTCCTCGATCCGACCCCAAATGCACACTTTGAAGTGTTTAATTTTATCTTGTACCTTTGCAGAACATCGAATGTGTTTCTCAGGTCAGAGCAGTGACTAGTGGCCCTTCGACTCTTCACCACCATGTCATCGATATAGACCTCTATAGTACTGTCTATCATGTGTGAAAACATATTGGTGACCAACCTTTGATATGTTGCTCCTGCATTCTTCAACCCGAAGGGCATCACCCTGTAATAGTATGTCCCCTCAGGTGTTATAAAGACGGTCTTTTCTTGATCCTCCTTGGCAAGACGAATCTAGTGGTTTTCTCTGTAAGCATCCAAGAAGCTCATTTGCTCATGCCCGACAGTTGCATCAAAAACTTGATCTATCTTAAATAGGGGGAAGCTGTCTTTAGGACAGGCCTTGTTGAGGTCGGTGAAGTCAACATAGACTTTCCACTTTCGTTCTTTTTTACCACCACTAGTGTTTGACAACTAGGTCGGATATTGTACCTCCCTAATTGTTTAGGACTCAAGTAATCCTGTCACTTCCTTTTTTACTACATCCTGATGCTAAGGGACCGACCTCCTGAGCTTTTGCTTAACTGGCTTGAAGCTAGGATCAACATTTAAGTGATGGCATGCCACTTCGGATGGTACGCAGGGCATGTCACTCATGCTTCACGCAAAAACATCGGCATATTCTCTCAGTAAGGTGACAAGCTCTTTTTCTGCTTGGGCTAATATCGTTCCCAACAAAAATACTTCTCCTGATCTTCGTCCTTGCCTAAAGGTACTTTAGCTAAGTCTTCGACTATTTGATTAGTAACTTATTTTTCTGTGCCTAAAGGTACTTTAGGGCTTTTTGTGACAACTTGATTGGTGGAAATGACTGAGCCATCATGTGTTGATTGCTATTTCATTTCCTCGGCTAGTGAATCCCTTTCTTGAACCTCTGCTCCGTCCTTGGCTTTGACCGAGGCCAATAAACAAGTTTTGGAACGGATCTAGTCTCCTCAGATGTTCACTACCCCTTCAGATGAAGAGAACCTTAGCATCTGGTGGTACGTTGATGGTACCGCCTTCATCTCGTATAGCCAGGACCGCCCTATTATGGCATCGTAAGCCGAGACCGTATCCATTACCAGGAACTCAGTCATGATACAAACTAGTCCAGTCTTTACAGGCAGCGTGATCTTCCCCCTAGGAAGAACTATTTTACCACTAAAGCCTATAAGTGGAGTATTTAAGGGCTTAAGATCTTCCTTCTTAAGACCGAGTTTCTCGAAGAGATCCATGTACATGATCTTAGAGGAACTCCTTAGATCAATCAAAACTCTTCTCACATTGTAATTAACAATTCGAAGCGTAACGACTAAAGCGTCGTTGTGTGGTTGATGAACTTTGATCAAATCTTGCTCGGTGAAATAGATGGTCTCGGCTGTCTCCACCTTAATTCTTTTGTTCATAACCTCCAGGGTCAATCGCAACTCATAGACTTCTCTCTTCTTGGTAGCTTTCTGAATATACGCCCTAGCAGAGTTGTTTGTAGACATCTACGGATTTGTTGCAGCGTGGATCACATCAATCATCCCAGCCGATGTGTTGTGATCTCCTTTGGGGTAGGTCTTGCCACCGTTGGTTCTTGCTCCACCTTTGATGTACTCGGTGAGATGTCCTGCCTGGACCAGCTCTTCCAAATGCTACTTTAAAAATTGACAGTTCTCTTCATGTGACCTACATCCTGATGATATGGACATCTGAAGTTTGGATTCTTTTTTGATGGGTCTCTAGTTAGCTTGTTAGGCCACTTGAAGAACGGTTGCACCTTGACTTGGTTCAGGATCTTGTATATCAAGTGTGTTTAGCCCAAGAAAAAGGGACTTCTAGGGATAACCCTCCTTCTCATTCTTCCTTTCGCCCTCGTGACTCGGCTCGATATGCTTGTCTTGACCAAACTGTCTTCTACCATGATTTTCTTTAACTACATCTCTAGATAAGTCATTGTTGACTTTGGCATACTTTTCAATCCTTGCCATCAATTCTTCCAGGTCAGTGGCTGGTCTTTTGGTGAATGATTGGTACAGAGGGTTCTCCTTTGGTAATTCAATTTTGAAGGATGCCACTGCGATTTCGGGATTACATCCTTCGACCTCATTCATCGTTTTCCAATAGCGATGAACGTACTCTTGCAAGGTTTCATTATTCTTCTTCTTCAACGTCAGTAGACCCCCAACATCCTTTGCCTACTTACTACTCGTAATGAACCGAGCCGTGAACTACTTGACCAGTTGCAACCATCCATCTATCGACCCTTCGGCAAACTGTCAAACCATTTCATGGCTGACTCCCCAAGATTGCTAGGAAAGATGATGCAAAGTAGTGGCTCGTTCCTCTGGTGAACTGTCATCAACTGTCTGTAATGTCTGATGTGTGAGGCTGGATCAGTTTTTTCGTCGTAAAGTCTAAAATTCGGGATGATAAACTTGCTTGGGATTGCCCCCTTTCAATCCATGAAGTGAAGGATGATGACTCTGTGTTGTTCCCGAATCCCCTGTCGCTCTCCTAGCTAGGTTCCTAGCCGACCTCTATTCTGGCTTTTTCAGGCAGTTGTTGAGTTCCTCGGTAATGTATTGCTTCCATGAGTCTTCCTCTGAAACCCAAGGTCTTTTCTGCTGGTACTTATCATCCCTAGCATCCTTGGT
The DNA here is from genome assembly GCA_963454935.2 of Ilex paraguariensis. NCBI lineage: Eukaryota > Viridiplantae > Streptophyta > Magnoliopsida > Aquifoliales > Aquifoliaceae > Ilex > Ilex paraguariensis. Next base: position 53,167 of record CAUOFW020001026.1, on the reverse strand, counting down.
TCTGTCATGTTTTTTCTTAGGACTTTCTCGTCGGCTGTCCCTCTCACGCTTCTCTTTTCTGTCAAGTCCTTTAACCTGGCTTTCAACTCTTCATTATCCTTTATCAGGTCCCTTTCCCTAGCGTAAGATTTTTTAAATAATTTGTTGTGTGCATCAAGCCTCTCCTACAGGGATTGGACCAGTTTTGCCAAAGAGTGGTTCTCCCCTCGGCACAAAAGAATTCTCCACGACCTACAATCTACTGATTTTGATCTCTGGATGGTTTGAAACTGGCTGAAGATACCTCATCATCTTCGTGAGGTCTAGATGGGCTTCTGTTGGCTTGTAATCTAATGTTGTTGCCAGATAGGAGTGATATTGAATCAGAATTTTCCAAGGCAAAACTACCTCTAGGAGATCCAATTGCACTTCTCAGTCTTGACATCGTAGCTTTTCGTTGCGAATGATGAAAATCTTCCCACAGACGGCGCCAAAAATGTAAGAGTCAAAAAATTATCGATACCTCTCACAACGAATTTGATGTGATCTTTCTGGTAAGAAATGTCTCTGAACTTGATCTCCCAATCTTCTTTGTGCAAAACAAACAAACTGCCCAAGATCAAAACGCTTTGATCGAAGGTACTCCAATGCTTAAGTCAGTAAAGATTTTAAATCAATTGCTAGAATAAAATGAGAGTTCAACATACTTTTCACCTTGATTTCTCTTGCTTTTTATAGATGGTTATCCCATTAGGGTTTTCGTGATTTTTGATTCAAGGTGGCACACCTTCTTTCAATTGAGTGATTCAGTTTGGGAAATTACTGATATTTCTTCAACAATTCCTCCTGACATCTGCAATTTCGTTGATTCGTTTATTCAGAATGCCTAAGTTAAAGGCTTATCTTTATCTTTCTATCTACTCGTCATTTGTCTTGTCTTGTTGACCTCACGTGGGCTCATTTAATGCCACACGTGTAGTCATGGGAGCAACCCCCTTCATAAGGTGTCAACCGTTTGTTTGAGGTCACTGCGAACCAGGAGAGTTTTTATTTCCTCAGATTTTCAAGTATAAGTAATCGGAATGAAGTATTGGAAGGTGGAGCACAACACATGGGAGGCCAGCCTAGGCATAAGGAAGCTTTGAGGAAAATACTTATAGGGGTAAAATTTTACAACATTCCTCATGAAATACTAGATGCCTAAGGGCTTCAGTTACATAGCCAAATGTAGTGGCAAACCACTTTATATGGATAAACTCACTAAAGAAGATAATATAACTTCCTTTGCGAGAATTTGCATCGAAGTTGATGCCCAGGAGCCATTCCCAGAAACATTTGATTTACTGATGGAAGGAGAAAGGGAGGGGATATTGAATCAGTAAAAATTAGAGTAAAATACCAATGGAAACCCTTAAGATGTGACCAATGTAAGATGTTTGGTCATAGTTATCCAAAGATTCTTACAGACTCTGGAAAGTTGGAATTCGAAGTGGTTGTATAGATCTTGCAAAGGAGAGGAAATATTAAGTCTTGGTAGAAAGCCAAAGATAAAGGGAAGGCGATACTATATGAAGAGAAGCGTGGCCCGCTTACTATTGACCTCCAAACAGGCCCTAGTACTATCAGTGGACTAGTCTCTTCCCCAAATGAATTTCAAGCATTAGAGTCTATTGCTCAAGGGGAGGAAATTGATACTAGTGATTTGAATCACCTGAACCAAGTACCATGCTAGACAAAATCAAGGTGGTTGATGAAATTGGCTAGGTAATGACTACCTCTATAGGAAGAAAATAGGAAAGCAAGGGGAAAGGTTAAGAATCAAGTTAACAGTAGCCTCGTGGTAACTCGTGAGGGGTTGGGAACTCCTCCTAGTCCCAAACCTAAAATGATAGATATCTTATGTTGGAATGTGAGAGGGCTTAATGGCCCTTTTAAGCAAGATGAGATGAGAAGACAAATAAATCAATTTGGAGTGAGGTTTTGTCGCTTGGTGGAAACAAAAATAAGAAGAGTTAATAGTGAAAGGATCTTCAAGACTACGTTTCCTGGCAACAATTTGATTAACAACAATTTTTTGGTTGATCTAAACTAGGTTTGTTAACGGATCACATTAGAGTAGATTTCAAATCTGTATACTTATATAATAGATTTCATTTCTACGACAAATATTTATAGGGGTAGAGGGAGGGGCGGGGGGCATTGGCGGACCAATAATTGAAATTTTTTTGGGTGCATTTTCACCAACAATCTAAGTTCGAATAGGTTATCTCATATTTTGTGAATTTATATTTCGATATAACAAAATTTAATTATTTTAAAATTTAACGCCAATTGATTCAAGAATTCAATCGGAATAACTTATTCATTTATGAACTATAAAAATAAAATTCCTTAAATAATCGAATCAAATTCACACAGAAATTTTTAAGTTCTCGAATCAAAGTTCCCAAATATTAAGATCACTCTAAATACGATCCGAATTCAATTGTTGATAAACCTATTCACTAACTATTCGCAAAATGCGAAGTGTTTTGATGATTATTTTTCGATTATTCTCTTCAACTTAATAATTTTTTTGACTGTGGAGAAACTCTGACAATTACATCTAAATTTTAGTAAATTAAATCCTAAGTTAATCTCAATTTCATTAGTAAGCACTTGATTTCAATATATATGCGTAGAATTAGATCACAATCGAATTGAATTACTCTGGCATGAAAGGCAAACACGTCTTCCTTTTAGTTGTTTTAATACATGAATTTTTATTTTGCCCGCAGACCTTAGTAGGGTGTATTCGCGGGGCATAACGAGCCAACCCCACCCGGTGTGGTGGGCTGGGCAGGCTAATAGCCAGCGGGTCGCCGGGCTGGGTCATTTCACCGGGACTTTTGAGTTCTCTCTCAAGCCAATAAAATACTCCTCTCCACCTCGTCTTGCTTTCTCTGAAAACCCTATAAAAAGCCAACAAATTTTCCCAGAAAATCATCCAAACAGACATGGCATCGACCTCTCGAACCCCACTCCCGATCGAAACGATCCCTAATTGGCTCGATCTCCCAATGGACGTGATGGCCACAATACTCCACAGGGTGCGAACCATAGACGTTTTGATGAACGTACAGAGTGTGTGTTCTGCTTGGCGGAGACTATGCAAAGACCCGGCGATGTGGAGAGTTATAGATATTCACAGTTCGGGGGCTTTGTTCGACATGTTGTATGATCTTGAGAGCATGTGTAGGCACGCCGTTGATCGGAGCGAAGGGCATTTAGTCGAAGTCAATTTCGAGTACTTCGGCACCGATGAATTGCTCCACTACATTGCCGAGCGGTATAACACCCCATTTGAATTTGATATATATGCATTTCAATCTATAATTTAGGGTTTTTGTTTTGGTCTAAATTGCATATTTGCTCCTCTTTGCATTGATTGAGTTACATATAATCTTCATGTACATCAGGAATATGCACACAATCTTATATGTTAATGCCCTCCTAAAACGCAACTAATCGTTGATTCAAATTAATTCACAATTTACTCGGCTTCCATAGTCTTCGTTATCAACTTCCAAATCTTGAAGGTATGAACTTTTTCCTATTACAAAACTTATTCACAATACTGTAAGCATTCGGATGTAATTCAAGAGTTTCTAAAACGTACGAGATAAATGTAGGATTCAGTAATTTGATGAAAATAAATGCCTTGCCCACTCACTAGAGTTATCCTCCCAAAAAAATTTCCAACAAACCCAATTCTCAAATTCGCCCTTGGAAAGTGAGGTAACGGGCTGATTCCAAAATTCCTTGCAACTCATTTTAATTTCACTTGTTGGCAACGATCAATCTTATCAGGCATGCGCTTCAATTACCTAGGACGAGCACAAGCCCAACTAATCCGTCCATAATATTATGATACACATTCACCTGATCAATAATCATAGACCTTTAGCAACCGGTGTTCATCTGTCTAGTCTTAATAGATATTTTTTAAAAGAGTAATACTATTTGGACTTAAAAATCTGACATAATTTATTGACATAAGGATGTGACTTTATAGGAATCATTAAATCAACACCAAATTTCAATATTTGATGGGGTCTATAGGGAATCCAAAAGTCACAATGAATTAAGTCAGTAAATTATGTCGGTAAATTAGGTCCCAATAGCATTGCTCTTTTTAAAAATATTAGCATATGTTTAAGTTCTTTTGCATCATGTAGGTCAATTGGATGGGTTTTTCATAGACCTTGATCGAGTCAATTCACTGGACTTAACGAGCCAAATGACATATGATGAGTTGGGCGGGGATTGGGCAGGTTGCATGCCTAGTGGCAAACTGTTTGGGAGACTTCTCGGTCATGTATATAAACTATAAAGGTAATCCGTGCTTGAAGGTACGATGCAACATTAACTTAGATTTTGAGAGTTATTGGTGGCCATTAAGTCTATTTGAGACATTCGGATGAGTTTATTAAAACATGTTCTGCTTTGTATTATAGATTACTACTCCCAGTCTACATTTAGTCTCGCTCTTTCTTAGAAAACCCTCAAAACAACAAACTTTCCCACATGCATGACCTCTCATAACCCAACCATAACCCCACCACTAGCCAACCGAGTCGACACCTAACTAGCTAGAACTTCCACCGGACATGTTGGCCATGATACTCCATAAGGTGCGATCCATAGACGTATTGACACACGTATAGAGTGTGTGTATTGCGTGACAGAGTATATGTAAAGATTCGACAATGTGGAGAGTCATAAACATTCATAGTTTTGGGGCTCTGTTTTACATGCTCTATGATCTTGAGAGCATGTGTAGGCACATCATTGGTTGGAGCAGATGGCATTTACTTGAAGTCAATTTTGAATACTTTGGCATCGACGAACTGCTATAGGACATTGCCCAACGGTATAACACTCAAATTGAACTTTATATATGCATGTGAATATATAATTGAGGGATTTTATCTTTTTAGTAAAATGCATATCCACTCCATATGTTTTTTATTGAATTGCGCATAATCTCTCTATACTTCAGAATTATGTGCATAGTCGTTGATGTTAATTGTGGAAATAAACACCCAACAACTATCGGTGACGATGCTGGTGGAAATTAAATTTGATTTTTAGTAGTTGTATTATACTATTAAATTGTCTTAGTTTGGTGGAAGTTTGTTGTATTTAAAGTGGTTTAGGGGTCTGTGTTAGTGGTGTATTAATGCTAAAGATAGTGGAATGATATGATATTGGTGTGCTAGTGTAACATATGGTAGAGAGAAGTGGAGTGTAGGGCATGTTTGGTTCAAATATAACATGAGATGAGATTGGACAATTGATTCCAATCTAATTCATACGAGTGTTAATAATGGATTTACAATTTTATTACATACCAGTTATGCCGTATTGGGGTTAAGGTTTTGATCAAGCGTGAGTTTGCCATCCTAATCTAGATCACATGTTTGGATGAGAGAAACCACGTGTTAAGTTGAAAAAGACGAAAACATCCCACACTTAATGCATAACTCTCTTGGCCTATCAGAGCAGTTCTGTCATTTTTGATATTAAGACTGATCAAGTCTTATTTTTTCGTTATTTGGGTCTATGATCAAGTTTTATTTTTTTTTTAGGATCGGTCAGATCGAGTATTATTTAATACCCAATATTATATGGTATTGGTTTATAGCAAGTATGACCAATGGGCCTTTGGTCTAATGGTACTTCTTACTTTGTGAAAGCTTTGCTTTCTTGAGGTCAATGGTTTAAGCCCCCTTCTCCTCTCCCCCTCAAAAAAAAAAAAAAAAAAGTATGTGGAGTTAGATGAACTATAGCATTAGATCGGTATGTAGTACTTACAAAGTCATTATGACCGGATCGTGTAACATGATCCAAGTGCTCTATTAAATGACCACCAACTAGTAAAGATAAAATGCATTTTATCTTATTTATTCGAGGTTTTGTTGATTTGAGTATTTTGAACACTTAGTATTCATGCAATTAGGCTCTGTTTCAATTTAAATTCAAGTTTGCATTTTTGACACTAACCTTAATGCTCCATTTCATTTGGTGGATTTACCGAGGTATGGAAAAGAGAATATAAAGAAAATAATTTTCTTTTTTTTTTTGGTCGCTAGAAATTTAAGGGAGAAACAATTATATTAGGGAAAGTAAGAGGAAATTTATGATGTAGCGTGTCATTTCGTTTTCTTATTTCTTGTTTTATAATCAGTGGAAAATGTTTCAATTATGTTATTTAGTTTTTTTGCAAGAAACAGAACTTCACCTGTATTATTTAAATAGGACAGAGTAAAGGATGCAATTTGCCTTTCCTTTACCTTTTTCTTTCCCATCAGCTTTCCTTCATTATACATAAGGGCCTAAGGGAGAAAACAGTCAATTTTTTCTTTTGTTAGTTTTTTGTATTGTTGTTAATATTGTACGATACGCGATATATATCGTACGATACAGAGATCGTCCGATATGAATCGTAGTTTTGTATCGTTTTTGCGTTGTATCGTTTGATACACGATAAGTTTTTATGGTACGTATCGATACGCGCAAGGTTGTTTAATTTTTTTTTTTTTTTTTGGCTTGAACGACGTCATTTTCTGTTGAAGGAGACTGATTTTTTAATCCCTATAGCCACTGATACGACGTCGTTTCAGTGGCTAGGGTTTACGAAAAAAATAAAATCTCCCTTTTCTCTCCATCTTCATTGTATTCGCTGTCTTCTAGCCGGGTGTTCTGCACGACGAAACACAGCTGAGCTTCAGGGTGTTCTTCAATCTTCACGACGATGAAGCACAGCAGCTTCTGGGTGTTCTTCGTTGTCTTCGCTGTTTTTTGGGTGCTCTCTTTTTTCTCTATTCTTCAATCGATGAACCCTAGCCCCTCTTTTCTTTTTGTTCTTGACGACGAAGCAGCCAAGCCAGTCGTTGCCTCTGGATCGCAGCTGCCTTCTTCTTCCTTCTCCAGCAACTCCAGTGAAATATGTTTTTATAAGAAATGATGTTAATTTATTATCTAACTTGAATAATTGGTGAAGTATTAATGAAATGTTATGTTTTTATAAGTCTATGATTTTTTTTCAAAGGTATATATATTTTATTATTATTTATTTAAAATTGCGCCGTATCTTACGATATACGATATGATATACTATTTTAAAAAATGATACGCCTTCCGATACACGATTTGATAACTATGGTTTTTTGACATTTGAGGTCCATCAGAATCGTTGCCTAGACAACATCTAGCTTCACAACTTGTATTTTATTTCTTGGTCATACCATTTATGAGCTTAACAAGCATGGCAAATTAGACTTGGGCCACTTGAATGCCCTCTTTGGACATTGATAGATCCCTTTTGATCTCTTAGCAAAACATCCTTTTTACCAATTTTGATTGTCATCTCTATATATTTTTCATTTGTCAAAACTAACATTTTATTTATTATGTTTACATATTGGCAAGGATCGAAATTTCGTTTCGAAGTACCGTTTCGGTCATCTAAATTTCCGAAACGTTTCCGAAACGTTTCGGAAATACAATGGAAACGCGGAAAAAATATGGAAACGCGTGGAAACACAAATACAATCTATTAATCTATATCTATAAAGATAAGCTAAATAATTGATTAATTCAACATATTTATTGACTTAACATCCATTTATAGAAGAATAAATTTAAATTGGAGGGAAAAAAAGACTTGACATGAGGCGAAAATCACTTAAATTAGTTTTAAACACTTAAATTTTTATCAAATAAACACATTTTTATATAATATTAAGATCTCATAATACACATGAAATGCTAATGAGTACATACTTATATGGCTACATCCATCCCCCTGTGGAGTGTCGAGCAGGCTCATACATTGGTGTAGGCTCTGGGTAGCTACTTAGAGAAACTCTATATGTGACATAAATATGATGACAATAGTTACTCCAACTCATATTATTACGATAATATGAATTATATTCTCTCCCAAACCTCTGATAGTCTGCAACACTACATCCAATCTGTTGGGGAACGAATGCACCAGTCCCTGACCAATCTTTATCTTGTCTATATGAGGAGGATGTCTGGGAGTCATAGCCAGATCCATAACCATATGTTGAGGATCCATATTCGTCTCCTCGTGTGTCATACCCATCCATAATCATATGAGGGAATACCATATCCAGAACCATAACCATATGAAGACGACGAACCATAATTATGGTGTTCACTTCCACTTCCACTTATACTCATGGTAGAAAAATCATCATTAATCATATCAGTTCCATGCCTAATAGCACCCATACCATGTGGAGTGATCGGATTTTGAGTACGCTCACGTTGACAATCTCGAGTTGATTTTGAGCGTCGTTCATATTGAAGCATTCGTCGAGAGCCATGATCTTCATCTTGTGTAGCATGTGTAAATCCTTCTTCTACAGTGAATACAATTCCATGTGGACTTTGGCTCCCCATACCTCCATCACCACCATGGCTATCACCACCTCCACTGTCACCATCTCCACTACCACCACCACCACTATCTTCATCATCATCTTCACCGCCATCATCATTGCTACCATCACTATTATGACCATCATTGGTACTACTAGTGACAGTGATAGGTTGCTTACGTCTTGGTGGACCTCTCATTAGTCTGTCAAATTCTTCATCATCCATTGCTTTACTTGATCCTCCTCTACTTATTTTGAATCTTGATTTTCGTGGTGGCACAACACCTTGACTTAGGCCTATTCCTCTATCGTCATCGGAAAAACGATTTGCCCACATCGATAGGAAAGTGTTTGGTCTTGTTGATTGCCCATCATCATCAAGTTCATCTAAAAGTGCATCACCAGGATCATTTAACCACTCTGAAATACCTTCATCTTCGTCAAAAACAGTGGTTAAGTCTATAGGTCTGAATTCATACCCTTTTTTGTCCTTCATAAGGTGCTTTAACTTCAACCTCATGTTATATTGTGCAAACACCAGCCTTTCTAATTTTTGATAATTGAGTCTATTCCGCACTTTAGTGTGAATGAGAGCAAATGTACTCCAGTTTCTCTCACAACCACTAGATGAAGCTGTTTGCGATAATATTTTCATAGCAATCTTTCTCAAATTTGGAGCATCAGTGCCATACATAAACCACCATTCAGCTGCATAATAATAAGAAACATATTAAAACCTTAAAGAAAATATAAATAGAAAATCATGAGAATAAAATATAAAAGTGTAAATAATCTACTTAATTACCTGGATCACTTTTTGTTCTTCCTCTAATTGCAGCTTGGTCAGCAAAACAATACATAGCCTCCCGAAATATTTTTACCTAAATATCATGGGTATATTGATGTTATATATTAATTCAGCATATTTGTAAATTGAGATTGAAATACTAAAGTATTACCTCTGCAAGTGCTTCAGCAGCCTTGTTTGGATTTGTTTCTAGTCTAGACACAACGATCCGAAGCGAACCCAAGAAATTTTCTAATACACCAACATCTTCTTCATAATGGTATGTGGGGTTCAAGTAATAAGCTACACAATATAAAAAATGATAACACTTATAAATGATAACATTCAAAATGATAACACTTATCAATAATAAAAATATAAATTGATAAACAATAAGTTTACCTGCCATATGAATATGTTGAATGATTTGTTTTTTCCATCGAGCATCAATGATGTCAAGATATTTTTTGCACGATTTAGGAGCCGCATCTTTGACAGCTTGTCTTGCTCGTTTCATTGCTTCATATACATATGACATTGTTGCTTTTCTTTCCTCATCCACCATTCTTAGAACTTTTGCAATAGGTGTATGCATATTCAACACATTTTTGGCGGTCTCCCAAAATTTAGGATTTAGAATTGTCCCTTGAACTCGCTTTCCAACTGGATCCTTTGCTGCCGCAGTCCTAGACCAATCTTTTGAAGTAAACATCCTTTGCAAACCATTTCTCTGCTCCAACATACTTTATAAGGCAATATAATTAGTGGCAAATCTTGTTTGTCTTGGCCGAATCAATTCCCCTGAACAAAATGTTCGCATTATATCCAAGACTCTATTATGATTATAAATAAAATTTGTCACTCTTTTAGCTTGCTCTAGTACATTTTGAACCGTTTCAATCTTGGAAAAATCATGCAAAATCAAATCTAGAGAGTGGGCAGCACAAGGAGTCCAATATAGGTGTGGTCTTCTTTCCATCAACATTTCACCAGCTTTTTTGTACGCACTGCCATTGTCTGTAATAATCTGAACAACATATTTCTCTCCAATCTCTTCAACAACAACATCCATCAAACCCAAAATATAATTAGCATCCTTGTCATGACCAGAACTATCAATTGACTTGTGGAAAATAACTTTTCCATCACAATATATCAAGAAGTTAATGATAGATAATCTTGTGGTGGATGTCCATCCATCACACATGATTGTCACTCCATAAATCTCCCACTTCTTTTTGAACTGGTCAATGTACTCTTTCAGCTCATCTATCTCATTATCTAACAATGGTCCGCCAATCTCATATGGGGTTGGGCCTTTCACACCCACTCCAGCTAAAGCAATTTCATCAATCATCAATTGGTAAAAATGACCTTGAGCTTTGCTTGGTGGAATATTCTCATAAATGAAATACTTTGCAATAGCATGTTTTGCCGACTTTGCCCACTTTTTGGGATTCCACATATGAGTTAGCTTGACTTGCTTTACTTCCCTATTCCGATACATCGAAGGATCCATCTCTTCTATCGTGAGATCCTTTTCTCTGCCCATCCACTTTTGTGATTTTCTTGAGAATTTATCCCAAGATTCCTTCACACTATGTGAGCGCATTAAACCCCTAGATATACCACTTTTTTGGATAGATGGTCTAGAACTTCCTCCTCTAAAGCCTTGCTCGGCCATATGTATATCACGAATAGATTGTTGTTTTGCATACTCAATATCATCTCTATATTCTATATCCATATCATCATCTGAATTCTCATCGGAAGAATAAATTTCGATACCACTCCTCCGCCTCGATCCACCAATTAAATTCTGTCTGTCACTTCTGCATTTTCAGTCTTGTTGCGATTCAAGTAATCCCTCATAGCTTTCGCAATTTCAATAGGACACTTATCACATTGTTCCACATTATTAACCGCCTGCCAAGTGTTGCTTTAACCGTGACACACCACCACCCATCATTTTTTTATGGCAAAAATTACACATTACATGTTGTCGATTATCCCCAATTCGTTCGCCGTAATTCCATCTAATATCACGTTTTTTTTTTTCTGCGATGATTCAGTAGCTATATTCTTTCCTTTTGATGTCATATTTACAATAAATATCATTACGTTATTAAATATATTAAATTAATTCTACAAATTAAATATGACATGTATAACACTTTTAATTAAAATATAATAATATAAAAGAATAATTACAAAAATAAAAAAAAATAATGAAGGGTATCAAATTAAATTAATGGTACTTATCTATGCAGTGGGGTATTAAATATAATTACAGTTGGGTGGTAAATGTAATTGTAGTGGGATATTAAATGTAATTACAGTGGGTATTAACTATTAAATGTAATTATAGTGGGTATCAAGTATAATTACAGTGGGTATCAAGTGTAATTACAGTGGGTATCAATTGTAATTACAATGGTATTAACTATTAAATGTAATTATAGTGGGTGGTAAATATAATTACAGTAAATATCAAATATAATTACAGTGGGTATTAACTATTATATGTAATTACTGTTGGGTATTGAATGTAATTACAGTATGTATTAAATATAATTATAAGGGGTATTAAATATAATTATTCATACATGTAACAAAAAAAAAAAAAATATATATATATATATATATATAAGGCAAAACATTCACACCACAGCCGACTTCGGAAAACACAGAGAGGCGATTGTGATGCCGATGCCGAAGCCGGAGTGGGAGAGAGAGAGAGAGAGAGAGAGGAAGAAGAAGAAGAAGATACCTCGGGCTCGTGGTCGCAGCGATGACGAAGGCTCTGCGTGGAAAATTTGAGCCCTAAATCTACGTGGAAAACCCGAAAATGGCTGAATCTCCTCAAATATGGACTTAAGGTTAGTTCCTCTAGTCTTCTCCTTCAATTTCTCTGTCTCTTCGAGCTCCTGTGGTGCCTTTCCCTCTCTCTTTTGTTTGTTTTTTTTTTTGCCTGAACCTGGACAGTCTCTCTTCTCTCTATTTTTTTTTCCTTGGAAGACTTGGACTATGTGATTTCTGTGTTTGATTCCCGATTTTTTCTCTGTTAAATTTGACTGACTTGTGGAAGGAATCTGCTTTCTGTGCCTCATGTGATTTTTGTGTTTTTTCTCTGTGAATTCTGACCGACATGTGAAAGGGCATCTCTGTTTTTTTGTTTTTTTTTACCTGGAGTGAACCACATCGAATCTGTATTGTTTCGATGGAAACGGTACCGATTCGACCGAAACGGTCCGATACACTGCCGATTCGAACTAAACATTGGAATTTTAGTATTCATCCCCTGTTTCGTGTCGGTGTGTTGAAATTCCGAAACGTTTCGGATGTTTCGACACGACATTTCGTTCCTTGCATATTGGAACCCAGGAAACAGAGATATGGATACGGGATATGGACACGATGATACGACAAAATATAAAAAACTAGGATATGGCTGTGTATAGGATACTTTTATATATATATATATATATATATATAATAAAACTAACAAACGCACTAAAATACTTAAGGCAAAAAGTAAAAAACCTATTAAAAGTTTTAAATGTGGAAAATTAGGACACATTGCATCCAAGTGTCTAACTAAAAAAATATTAATGAATTAGTTATCGATGAAAATTTTAAAGATTCTACTAAATTCAAAAAGTGAGAAAAAAGAGTTTTCTGAGGATTCATTTTCTAAAGAAGAATTATGTAATCTTGAAAATGAAATAAGTAAATTTGTCATCTGGTGAAGATGATTTGTTAAACCAAGAACTCTTGTTAAGAATTGATTGTAGTTTTGCTAAAAATGTTCTTGAACAAGATGTAAAGAACATAACTTCTAAACAAATAGTTTTTAGATGGCAAGTCATTCTATCGGTTTTTGATTTTAAAATTGAATATGTTAAAGAAGAATTAAATTCCCTCCTTAATTTTTTAACTAGAGAATTTTTGTAGGGTTCTCATGAACAGAGGACTGGGTAATATCCGTGGCCGAGGTCACGGAAGAGAAAGATATGGGGGAAGAACCTAGTTTAATACATATTATCTACCACTAAATGAGTCTAAACAACTTAAAGCTATAAATAAACAACTTCTTAAATTAGGACAATCCAGTAAGACAGATGATGACGGTTATACTGTCATCAGAAGTAAGAAATCAATGAAAAAGGCCTTAATAGCTAAACCTAAGATGAATTACATAGAATTAAATACGCTACCAACGTTTAGTCTAATCATAATTTTGGAAGATGAATATATTATGTGGATGATAGATCCTTATTATATTGCTAAGCAATATATGACCATGGATAAAGCCATTATGGTCATCAGTATTAAAGACAGAGTTTATTATGAATCGATTCTTAAAGGAACTGATTCAGTTGAATTTGAAAAATTTTTCAGAAATAAATACAACCCTAAGAGTGTATCCTATAGTAAAACATCAATTTTAAGGATTATATCTGAAAGATACTGGGGTTTAAATATAACAATACCCAGAACCTTAAAGAGATCTCCTTATATGGAGTATAATTATTTCAATTATATGGATGCCTGGCATAATTCATTCCTCTATAATAATGAGGCCTTAACGCACTCATGGTTTTTTGTCTTCGCAGGGATCTGTACTGAGATTCCTAACTGGTTTTATGACTGGTGGGAAACTCATGGTGCTATTGAAGGGATATATTCCTCTGAAATAAAAGAATTATTGACTTTTATAAAAAAAAAGTCTATCCTTAAAAGATAATAAGATTGAGGTTAAACCTATGTTAAATTTCTCATTAGAGCTCTTTGTACCTTGGGTTTGGGTATGGAGTCTCTGTTATAATTTTAATCATAATGGACATTCCAGATTAATAAGAGAATTCTAAGTAAGATTTTGGAAGAACTATCATTTTAAAGAGATTTTCGGTTATACCTGAATGTCTTAAAGACATGGAAAATGAAGAAGTAACCTTCAAAGAAATTGTTTGTTGCACTGGTATTAATATTGAATTAAATCCAATCGAACTTCTTAAAGAAAAACTTCATCTAACAACTGAACAGCTTGAAGCGACAGTTATGAATGACATGCGTTTACAAATGATGTCTATTTTTGGAATGAGCAAAACTGAGAAGATAGATCTCGCTAACATCCCTATTGTGGTCACACGAGATAAAGACAAAATAAAGTCGAGAATGATGACAGGAAATCATTCAAAACTCCTATCGATTCTGATGACGACTTTATGGATTTACTAAGATATATCCATGTTATAGGTTATACTCCTAATAATGAAGATATAGAGATAAATCTCCAAGACAACAATAATGCTAAATTTTATGATTTATTATATAGGTAACAAGACGACGTCAACAGTAAAGAGACGACGTTAAGTAGAGACATAAGCAATGATGTCACCAACAGTAATAATGACGTAACAAATTGTATAGATGACGTATGTAATGATGTCAGTAAATAGTATAAAGTTATGAATATCAAATTTTTTTACTTTTTTGAAATTCGGATTTCACATCCGGCCCTTTTATAAAAGGGGGTGTGCCAGTCTGTTGGGACACACCTTTCAGGCTTCATCTGTCTATCTATTTCAGACTCTTTCTTGACCACTCTCTTCATTCTCTTGTAAAATCTTCGTTCATCTTCTGTGTTCCTTCTATATTGAATAAAAGCTTTCGCTCAAGTATATATCGTTCCTATATATTGTTGGTATTAGAGCCATGATAGTAATAGCTTAAAGTTATTCTGTTGATTTATATGCTGATCTATTACTAACTTATGTTGCTTATGTAATTATAATTTAATTGTGTTATACTAATGTTATTTTGAATTTGTTATAACAATTTTGTTATAATAATTTTCTTATTCCTATGTTTCTGCACCCAAGTCGCGTGTGGGATTTTGGCCGTGTCCGAGAGATAGGAGTGATGCCGCTTGTGTTTCTCGTAAATCGTTGACAACAAGAGTCGGAAAAAAGAACACTATAGCAGAATTACTATAGCAAAATTAAAAGATGAATTACTGTGGCATATTAAGTCAACATAAAATTTTTGAAAAGCAAAATGGCATTAAGCCTATTTAAATTTGGGAATCAACATAAAGAAGATTATGTAAAGAATCTTGAAGAAGTTGAATTTTCAGATATTGAAAGTAAATTACAAAACTGAGATATACCCCAGTATCCAACTAAGAAAATATATAATATTGGAGCCTTTGATTTTAAATCAAGTATTACAATTAAAACATTGGAAAGAACTATTCCTTTTTGATCAACACGGGGATACTTTAGAACTCTTAACAGAAAGAGAAGTCTTAAAGACACAAGAAAATTATAAATTTTTATATATTGGTTTAGTCTAAGTGGCTTTAAAATCATTAATTCTTCAAGGATTAAATGCCTCTTTTATGCTAACGTTAAGAGATGCTAGATGTTTAGACTTTGATCAATCCATAATGGGAGTTATGTAATCTAGTTTAAGCACTGATCCAGTTTACTTTAACTGTTTTTCAAATTTATTAGTATCTTTATTTGATAAGAATATATTAGATGTTTTAACATGCAATATAGGATCAATATATACTTAAACAAAAGCTTTAATTTAATACAAACTGAAATTTACAAAGTTTATTTATAGAGGAGGATGAGAGAAGGAACACAAAAGATGAAGGAAAATTTACAAGAGAAGGGAGAGAGTGGTCAAGAGAGAGTCTGAAATAGAAAGGGAGATGGAGTCTGAAAGGTGTGTCCCAATAGACTGGCCAAACACCCTTTTATAAGGGGACTTGATGTGAAATCTGAATTTCAAAAAAGTAAAAAAAATTACTATTCACATCTTTATACTATTTACTGACGTCATTACATAAGTCATTATTATTGTTGGTGACATCATTATTACTGTTGGTGACTTCATTACTTGCGTCTCTACATAACGCCGTCTCTTTATTGTTGATGCCGTCTTGTTACCTGTATAATAAATCATAAAGTTCAGCATTATTGCTGTTTTGGAGATTTATCTCCATATCTGAGTATAACTTGTAATAGGGATATATCCTTGTGAATCCATAAAATCATCATCAGAATCGATAGGAGTTTTGGAAGATTTTCTATCATCATTCTCAACTTTATTTTTGCCATTATCCCTCATGACCATCATGACCATAGTAGGGGTGTCAATGAGATCCATTTTCTTAGTTTTGTTCATTCCAAAAGTGAACATCATTTGTAGATGTACATGTATCTCATTCATAATTGCCACTTTACGCTGTTCAGCAGTTAAGATGAAGTTTTTTTTTAAGAAGTTCGATTGGATTTAATCCAATATTAGTACTAGTACCAGTGTTATTTAAGGCGTTAAGCGAACCGAAGCGACCAAGGCTCTTAACGCCTAGGCGAGAAGCGAGAAGCGAAGCGAAACGATTTACCAAAGCGAAGCGAGCAGTTAAAAAAATAAATAAATATTTTAGTGTAATTACTTTTACACATCAAAGTTTTAATTTTATATATACTAAATATTTAAATACAAGTAAAACCATAAACATTTAAAGTAAAACCATAAAAATTTAAATTAAAATAAACACTAATAATATTGCAAATCTTAATAACAGTCATAGTTTAAACATTTAAATTCATACAAATACTAATAATATCCCAAATCCTAATATTTAAAAACATAAGACACATAATTCAAGCAACTAAAGAAAATATCTCAAGGACTTAGAAATCAATCCTCATCACTAAAGAAATCATCTTCTTCATTATCCTTAGATTCATATCCCTCAGTATCCTCCTCCTCTGCCTCATCTGAAATTATGTCTTCCTCATCTGTGAGTCCAGTCGTCGATCTTGTAAACCTTGGTGTTACCCTAGTAGATGGTATTGATCTAGTCCGTTGGCTACTTTCCGTAACTGCAGAAGCTCGAGCGACTTCGCCCCAAGTCAAAGTATCATCACCAAACACAAGCTCATTATCTTCATCTGTGTCTGCATCCATTCTCCCAATCAACCACTCATTACTATCATCAATATCCTTCAAAGATATTGGATCAATTGTGTCACGAGAATCATATCGGCGCCTCAAAGCTCTATTATACTTAACAAACACCAAATCATTGAGACGGGATTGAGCTAGTCTATTTCTTTTTTTGGTGTGTATCTGCAATAATTTATTAACAATACATTAAAATTTATAATAAGATTAAAAAAAAATGTAATTGAAGAGGTTTGAGGATGATACTTACATGCTCAAACACACTCCAATTTCGCTCACAACCAGATGCACTACAAGTAAGGTTTAAAACTTTTTTTGCAAAGGTTTGCAAATTTGGAGTTGCAGACCCATATGCACTCCACCAATCAGCTGTGAATAATGAATAACAATTAATTAACTAACATATTTAAGCAATGATAATGAAATAAGCTTGTGGGATAACATAGATTACCTGGTGCCCTAGTTGTTCTTTGTCTAACCGCCATGGGCAACTTAAAGAGGTTTTCACCTTTCATGTAAATACTCAACTCTTGACCAATTTTATCTTGTATCGCAGGATTTGAGACCAACTTTTCCAAACATTTATATAGGCCATTCATGACTTCTTGATCTTTCTCAACCTCTGGATTGGAATAGAAAAACTCTGGGTTCAAAAAATACCCAGCTGCATGCAAAGGCCGATGCAATTGAACTTCCCACCTTCGGTCAATGATTTCAAATATGTGTTTGTACTTCTCTTCATTGCCATTAAAAGAATTAGCAATCGCTTCTTTAGCCCGGTCCATAGCTTCATAAATGTACCCTATGGGAGGCTTTTTCTCACCATCAACCAATCGAAGCACACGGACAAGAGGGCCAGTAAGCTTAAGAGAGTAGACAACATTACTCCAAAATGAAGGCATTAAAATGATTTGTGCTGTCCTTTTGCCTTGTTGTTCTTTTGCCCATTTGCTTGTAGTCCATTCCTCTGAAGTGAACATTTTTCTCAAGTTACCTTTTTGTTGGTTGATTCTTGTTAGCGTAAGAAAAGCCGTAGCAAATCTAGTTTTTGCAGGCTTAATCAACTCCCTTGACTGGGTAAATCGTCTCATCATATTCAACAGAGTTGGACGGTTATAAATATAACCGTGTAATGCTATTCCTCTTTCAAATGTTCTCTTGAAGTTTGGCAATTTGAAGATATCTTCCAATACCAAGTCCAAGCAGTGGGCAGCACATGGCGTCCAATATAGATTTGGTCGTTTTGCCTCCAAAAACTTACCTATTAAATAAAGATTTTTTTAGCAACTAGTGTGCATAAAAAAAATTCAATATAACAAGTAGTTATCTTTTTTTTTTTTTCAAGAAGCTCATACCTGCTAACACATTTGCTGCCGCATTATCAGTGACAATTTGAATCACATTAGCTTCACCAATACGCTCTACAAAATTATCAAGCAATTCAAACATTTTTTGCCCATCCTTTGAGTATGCAGAAGCATCAACAGATTCAAAGAACATGGTCCCTTTTGGACAATTCACTAAGAAATTAATCAAGGTTCTCCCTCTCTTGTCAGTCCATCCATCGGCCATTATGGAACATCTATATTTTGCCCAATCCTCTTGGTGATCTTTCATCAATGACTTTATATGCCCTACTTCTTTGTTGAGCAATGGGACCCGAACCTCATGGTAAGAAGGGGGTTTCAAACCAGGACTATATTGTCCAAAAGTTTCAACCATTGCTGCAAAACTTTCATAGTTCACAACATTAAAGGGAATTCCCGTGTCATACATCCATCGGGCAAATGTTGTGATGGCTCTTTCTCTCATTTCCTTTCTAAAAGGATCGCTGGCATCAATATTCGTTTGTCTCCCCTTGGTCTTTCGATTTTGCACCACAACATTCGGATCAGGGGTGAAGTATACATCCATAGGCCCTTTTTGTCTTGGTTTTTTTGGTCTCGATGTGGCTTGTGTAGAACCTTGACTAGAACTAGTCATGGATCTTTTACGATTCGCAACAATCTCTACAATATCATCTTCATCCTCCTCCAAGTCATTAGGCATCTCATCAAAGTCGGAAACCATGTTCATTAGATTCTTCTCTTCCTTTTTTTTAGCCATGTATTCTCTAATCTCCTCCCTAACATGAGCAGGGCATTTTGGACAAGTAATAACACTCGTAGAGTTCCCTGCTAGGTGTTGCTTGACCCGATAGACACCTCCATTTGACTCTTTTCCACAAAAATTGCATTTGAACTTGTTTGTGTTTTGAGGATTTACCAAGTGTGCATATTTCCATGCCGGATCTTTTTTGTTCCCTTCGGACGACGATGCCATTTATGAATAACACTATCACACTACAATCAAAGGAACAAAACACATTCACATGTACTGAATCACATTTTATATCAGTTGTAAACAATTTTATATTGACAGGACAGGACAACAAAAGAAGCAGAATCAAGACAGCAGTAGAATGCAACAACAAAAAAAAACAGACGACTGAGGAAAAAAAAAATTGAAGCAGCACAGGAGCAATTTCATATTGACTGGACAGAAGCAGAATGCATTAAGTCTTGCATTTTCATTTGTTTGTATAATTCTTATGCAGTCTCCGACCATATTATTACCAATAAGATGCATGATTTGTTTGTTAAGTCACAAGAGGCCTTTAAAATCTTGTCATAAATGAGAGCAAAGATTGGTTATACAAAGACATCAATTAGCATGTTGTAGTGCTGGAAGTTCACATATATCTGTGTGAATAATATTTCAAGCAATGCATGGTGACTATCTCATTATTGAAGAGACAGGAAGACTACGACCGAATATTACAACTTTTTATGATTAAGTTATAATTTTTTGGGTGTAAATTACGACTGTAAAAGACATAATCGATGTCAAAATATTATGATCAATCACAAAAGTTACGTCTTTTAGAAGTATTAATGACCGATCACAACATTTCATGATCGATCGTGATTAACTCCATTCAGTTGCAACTTCACTTTTAAAAGTTATAATTTGACCTATGAAAATAATTTCTGATTTAAAAAAAAATTCCAGTGCCACAGAGCTATCCATTGAAGAGAGGTGTTACCAACCAAATAGCTGCATTACAATAAGTCTTGTTTATCTAGCAACAATAACAAAACTAGGTACATATCGGTATGTAACATACGGACAACTACGAATAATAGCATTCCAGCAACTCCTTAGAATGGAGTTTCGACAGCAACATAAGGAAAAAGCAAAAAAAAAAAAAAAAAACAGACGCATAATGAAAAAAAAAAAGAAGCACAATCGGAGCAAAATAGGGTAGAATCAGAGCAGGATGGGGTAGAATCAGATCAAGAAAAAAAAAAAAAAAAAAAAACCAGAATCGGTGAAGGAGCAGAAGACAGAAGAAAAAAAAATTGAAGAGAGAAGAAGAAGAGACTAACCTCCACAGACCAGCCCTCCAAACCCTCAGTCCAGCAACAAAAATGGTGTACAAGTAGCGAAAACTCGAAGCCTTGGAGTGTAGCACTGGAGAACAGTACCGATCGTGTAGCAGTGGAGAGCAGCACCAAATCCGTCGTGTAGCAGTGGAGAGGAGCACCGATCAATCGTGTAGCAGTGGAGAGCAGCACTGATCGAAGCAGCATCGATCGAAGCAGGGGAGAGCAGCACCGATCGATCGAAGCAGGGGAGAGCAGCACCGATCGATCGTGTAGCAGGCAGCACCGATCGATCGTGTAGCAGGCAGCACCGATTGAAGGTATCTGTAAAAAAATTAACAAAATTAGGTTAGGAGTTTTATTTATAGGATAAGGGAATAATTCGGTACATTAACATCTTAAAATTTTTTTTGCAATCGCCCAATCCTACGGTCTAAATTAAAAATTCGCCTCGCATAACAAAAGCGATCGCTTCTTCGCTTTTTTCGCTTCTGCGCTTTTTCGCTTTTCCTCGCTTTTTTCTCGCCTCGCTCAGGTTCGCTTCGCCTGGGTTCCTCCAGGCGAGCAAGTCTCGCCTCGCCTCGCTTCTCGCCTAGGCGCGCTTTTCATAACACTGACTAGTACTACGGACAATTTCTTTGGAGGTTACATCCTCCTTTTCCATGTGTTTAAGACATTCGGCTATAATCGGAATATTCTCTTTAAAAGGATAGTTATTCTAAAATCTTACTTGAAATTCTCTTATTAATTTAGGATGTCCATGATAATTAAAATTACAGCAGAGACTCTATACCCAAACCCAAGGTACAAAGAACACTAATGAGAAATTTAATATAGGTTTAACCTCAATCTTATTATCCTTTAAAGATGAACTTTTTTTTTTTTTTTTATAAAAGTCAAATAATTCTTTCATGTCAGAGGTATATATCCCTTCAATAGCACCATGAGTCTCCCACCGGTCATAAAACCAGTTAGGAATCTCAGTACAGGTTTCTGTAAAGACAAAAAACCATGAGTGTGTTAAGGCCTCCTTATTATAGAGGAAGACATTATG
Organism: Ilex paraguariensis; assembly: GCA_963454935.2. NCBI lineage: Eukaryota > Viridiplantae > Streptophyta > Magnoliopsida > Aquifoliales > Aquifoliaceae > Ilex > Ilex paraguariensis. The sequence continues at coordinate 31,483 of CAUOFW020001026.1, read as the reverse complement.
CCAAACATCTATATAATCGAAGTAATTATGCTCCATATAAGGTCGTCTTTTTAAGGTTTTGAGTATTGTTAAATTTAAATCCTGGTCTCTGTCGAATATAATTCTTAAAATTGATGCTTTACTCTAGAAAACACTCTTAGGGTTGTCTTTATTTCTGAAAAATTTATCAAATTTTACTGAATCAGTTCCTTTAAGAATTGATTCGTAATAAACCTTGTGTTTATTATTGATAACCATAAAGACTATATCCATGGTCATATATTACTTAGCAATATAATAAAGATATGTCATCTAGTTAATATATTCATCTTCCAAAATTATGATTGGACTAAACACTGACAATGTATTTAACTCTATATAATTCATCTTAGGTTTGGCTATTAAGGCCTCTTTCAGTGAATTCTTACTTCTGACGACAGTATAATCGTCAACATTTGTCTTACTGGATTGTTCTTCTTTAAGAAGAAGTTTAGTTACAACTTTAAGCTGTTTAGATTCATTTTGTGATAGATAATATGCATTGATCTCGGTTTTTCCCCCAGATCTTTCTCTTCTGCGACCTCAACCATGGATATTACCCTATCCTTTATTCATGAGAACCCTGAAAAAATTCCGCAGTTAAAAAATTAGGGAAAAAATTTAATTCTCCTTTAATATATTCAATTTTAAAATCGAAAACCGATAGAATGGTTTGCCATCTAGCAAATATTTGTTTAGAAGCTATGTTATTTACATCTTGTTTAAGAACATTTTTATTAGAATTATAATCAATTCTTAACAAGAATTATTGGTTTAACAAATTATCTTAAAATTTACTAATACATTGTACAATAGATAAAATTTCCTTATTAATAGAGGAAGAGTTTAATTGAGTACTTCCCTATTTACTTGAGCTAAACCTAATAAGTAATTCCTTATTATTATTGGGATGAATACCTCCATAACTTTTATTTAAGGCATCAGATTCTACCTAGGAAGCACAAATACACATTGGGGGGTTGCCGTGGCAGTGTCGGACACGTGTTTGACACTTCTAGAAGTGAGAGAGATAGAGAGAGAGAGAGAAAAGAGGAGAACGAGGTCAAGGAGAGGACCATAGAAGGAGAAGGAGAAGGAGAAGAAGAATAGGGAAGAGGAAGACCAACCTGCAATTGCGACTTGCTGCTCCTACAGGTTCCTCTTACTGTTTTAATTTTTTTCAGATCTGTTGCTCTTCTTTTTTGTTATTTCTTCTGGTTTGTGTTGGACTTTTAAAAAATTTGATTGGGTTATGGTTTTCAAAATTTGGAGGTTTTTGGTTGTTGTGCTGTTGTTGTTCTGTCTTTCTACTGTGTTGTTGCCTTCGGGTTTTTTTTTTTTTTGGTCTGGTGTTGTGTTGTTGCCTTTGGGATTTTTTTTGGTCTATTGTATTGCTGCCTTTTGTGCTGTTGGTATTGAATACCGAAAATTGTTGGATCTATTTCAATTTAAGTAATGTTTGCTATGTTTTGGTTGTTTGTTATTATTAATGTTGAGAGATGCTCTAAGTCATAACGGGGAAGGCTGGAGACTTCGCTCAAATGGGTGGTTGTTTTCTCCTCAATAAAAAAATGAAAGGTTGCTTCTTGGATATTTTTGTAAATTGAGAACTCAATAAGAAATTGGAGCTTGGGATTAGATTCGCGAAGAAGAAGATCACAAATGAGATCTTGAGCTTCTTGCTTACTCTCTCGAATTGAAAGCTCTCTTATCTCCGAGGTGAGGATGGCCTCATAAACTCGTTTGCCCAAGGTGGACGCTCTACCCAATTGATCTTTCACTAGGGTCAAGTAGCCCGTGGACGAGTTTGGAGAAGATTTATATAGGTCTCTAAAGATTCTAATCTCTTTATATAGTTAAATAAAGACCTCTCTCTTTCGGTATTCTCGGTCCTATTTGGGAGGAACCACCTCTTCCCCTGCATCCCTTTGATTGCTTAGTATCTCCTCTTTGTCGCACTCTTCTGGTACAAAGGACTAGACTGATAATTGTGTATATAAAGAAGATTTTTGTCTTTCCTTTAAAAGAGTCAGATAGTTGATCGAGAAACCTCAGCTCAAAGGTGCTTTTTGAAAGTCAGTCACCGGTAGATGAAGAACCTTTTGAACTTGTGAAAGAAGTGACAACTCTAGTCAAATTGCAAGGGGAGAGACTCACTTTATTTACTTTATTTTAATTAGTTGTATCTTTGCCGTATTTGTGTCATATATTTTGGAATTTTGCTATATTCCTGTGTCTGTATTGTATCGGATATGACACTCGTGTCCATATCTGTGCTTCTTAGGTTTCTACTATCTTATACCATTTGGAATTTACTAATGAAAGGCATGGTAATTGTTTATCTTTAAGCTTAATTTTTCTTACTGCTTCAGTGTGAAGATCTATCCAAAGGGATGAATTCTTTTGAAGTGTTGAATATAAAATAGCAGTATCTTGGACTAGAGTTTTATAAAAATCTATGAAGTAATTTAAACTTTTAAAAAATTGTTGCAATTGCTTCTTATCTTTAATTTCATCAGGAAATTTGGAAGTAAATTTAATGCTTCTTTCAATTGGAATTATATTTCCTTGTTCAATATAATGTCCTAAAAATCAAATTTTAAGTTAAAATAATTTTATTTTAACAGCAGAAATGACTAAACCATTGCTTCTTACCACTTGAATAAATTTATTTAAATATTTAAAATGTCGAACCATAGAATCTGAAAAGATGAGTATATCATCTATGTAAAAAATACAAAATTCATAATAAAGATAAAATATGTCATTATATTTTGAAATTCTAAAGAGGCATTTTTAAGCCCGAATGACATGACATTCAATTCATAATGGCTAAAACGTACTGTGAAAGCAGTTTCATAGCTATTTTTCTCAGCGATTTGAATCTGCCAATATCCTGATTTTAAATCAAATTTAGAAAAACTCTTAGCATTATACAAACAAGATAATAAATCTTTCTTATTCGGATGTGGATATTTAATCCACTGCAAAGCTTTGTTTATAAGTTTGTAATTAATAACCAGTCTTGGAACTCCTCGCTCTTTTTCTGTATTGTTATTAACATAAAATGCTGCACAACTCCAAGGAGAATAGCTTTTACAAATTAGTGATTTTTCTAATGATGGACTAATCTCCTTTTTACAGAGTTCTATATATTCTTTATTCATCTGTTTTGGCCTAACCTTGGTGGAAAATATTTTTTTCAGTAGATTCCTTGACATATGAAAGTGTTACAACATGTTTTTTCCTATCTCAAAAGGCCGTGGGAATGGTATCGTAAATTTCTTGAATTATTTTATGTTCAATTTCTCTTAATTTTATTTTAAACTCTGTAGTGTTCATTTTGTCAGATATACTTAAAATTTTAACATCTTTTAGAAAATTTAGTTGATTTTCTTATGAATCAATTTTTTTTTATCTGATTATTCATTTTTATTTGAGGTGGAGTTATAAACTCAAACAATATTTGTTGACCTTTTAAGGTATTTAAAGTTTCTTTAGAATCAATTCTTTCTATGGGTGCAATCATAGAAAGGAATGGTGTCCCTAAAATTAGTAATTGATTCAGATTTGCTATATGCATAAATGTGGTAGGAATACAAATTCCTTGATTACAAATATAAACATTTGAAAGTTTAAATCTTATGTTTAATTTTGAACCATCAGTCGTACTCAATGACTGAAAGTTCATGTCTGCTCCACTGTCGATTAATGCAATAGTTTCAACAGTGAATTCTTGGTTAATTACAATTATAATTTGAACATACCATTTTTGATAAGTTATTTTTTCTAATACATTTAAGCAATTATTAGAAGAATTTAACTCTTTTAAATCTTCAATTTCTTCTTCAATTATTGGCATTTTTTTCAATGCTTAAAGTCTTTATTTTATCATTTTTATTTCAACTTTATGTTGATTAATTTCTCTTTAATGTCTTGCATTGAAGTTTCATTTTCTTCAATTACAATAGTCTCAGATCTGTTTAAAACTTCCTTTAAAGAGTATGGTTGTGATAGAGAAGGCTTCTTTTCTTCTGGAGTTACTTTCAGATATAGTTCAATAGCTTTTCTTTTAGGGTCCGTTTGTTTAGCATGCTAGAAAATGCAAGAAAGAGAAAATTTTAAAATTTTACATGTGCTTGTTTAGTATGAAATAGAAAATGATAGAAAAAATAATTTTCTTCTATTTTTAGATTTTCTCACATCTAACTAATTTTTTTTTCTTGCAAAAAACACAAGAAAAATAAGAAATTTGCGTTCAATAACCTAACATCTCATTTTACCTTTATTTTTCTTAAAATATTCAATTACTTATTAATTTAAAACAATTTTGTACAAATTACATTAACCATATAATTTGGTCTAGAAATCAGGATTTGAGTCTATTCTTGTCCCTAAATTAGATTAGAAGCCAATTTTTAAAAAAATTGAATAATAAAAAATATTTTTTTCTTCTTTAGACCGAGTTAAAATAATTAAGGATAATTTAGACAATTAGAAAAAATTTCGTCTAACTTTCCTTTCTTTCAAACAATGGAATGAAATTGTTTTAAAATTTTCTTAGGAGTTTTTTATGCTAACCACATATATACATGAAAATATATTTTTTTTCATGTTTTTTTCTTTCACTACACTTTCTATCTCTTTTACTTTCCATCATTTTTTTTTTGCTAACCAAACGGACTCTCAGATACAGGATCTTGAATTTGATCTATATGATCAAGAATTAATGTTTGTGACTTAGTTAAAACATTTATACTTAATTCATTCATATCTAAAATAACTTTATAATAATTAGCTTGTGCCTTGTAGTGTGATTAACAATCTTTATCCTGTTCTTGTTTGTTTTCATCGGATGATGAATTACTTATTTCATTTTCAAGATTACATGATTCTTCTTCAGAAGACTCTTCTTCCTTACTTTTTGAATTTAGTACAATTTTTAAAATTTTATCTTTAAGATTTTCATCGATAATTAGTTCATTTATTTTTTGTTTAGTTAGACACTTGGGAGCAATGTGTCCTAATTTTTCACATTTTTCACATTTAATAGATTTTTTACTTTTTGCCTTTAAGTCTTCTAGTGGGTTTGTTAGTTTTATCTTTTTCATAATTCCTTTTATGGAATTTTCTCTTTTTCTTATAAGGTCTAGAATATGTTTTTCTTTTTGTTTGAGATTTATCTTTTGAAATATCAATAATATAAGCAAATTGATTACAAAATTCTCCCAGTTCTTTGCGACCAGTTAATTTATGTCTCATAAGTTGAGCTTTAAGATTTAATCATTATAAAGAGCTAATCCTTCCGAAATACCTTTAGAGATTAATTTCCGTAAGTATAATTTTCATTGGGGATTGTAAAACCACCATGTCTTTGTTTTAAACGAATTCTTATTTTTTCAGCAAATAGATTGGGTAATCCTGATATAAATTTTTCTTTCTAAGACTCATTATTAGCATCCGTTCTTAATAGAACTTTAGCAAAAATTACATCTTTATACCATTTAAAATGGGTTAAAGTGGGGCATCTCAGATTTATTATAAATTCTTTACTCTTATTTCTGCCCTGTAAGTTTGTTCCTACAAAATGTTTTAAAATTGTCTATATTAAGATATATATAGCGTCCTCTTGAGTTATACTTCTATTGGTAGCTATTATAATTTTTACTGCATTTTGCCTTTGAGTTGAACTTAAGTAATTATCTCACCAACCTCGTAGTTGGCCAGTAAATCCTGCTGACCTCGTAGTTGGCCAGTAAATCTTGCTATAATAAATTTAGCAATGTTATGGTCTGTGTTTCAATTGGCTTTACATACAGAGGCATACATTAACATTTTATGTAAAACTTGATGAATTACATATTCTGACATTCCGTCAATATTCCATTCATAAATGAAAGAGGCATTATAACCAGTTTGTTCAATAAACAAAATTTTCTCATATAAAATATCTTGAGGTGTTGATCTTTGATAATAAACCCTTATTTTTTTTTTTTTGGGGGGGGGGGGGGAGTGTTTCAGAGTATGTATGTGTGTGTTTGTTTTTTAGGTTTAGAATACCCAATCTTATTTACTTTAGACTGTATCTGATGCAGAGATTCTTCAAACTGCTGAATTTTAGTTTTATATTGCTCTACACTCAGTTTGAGAAATTACATTTAATGATAAATTATTTAGTTTATTATTGAGTTCAGTTATGAACTCATCTTCAACTTTATTTTGAAGATTGAATTTTGAAGTGTCAACTGGAGGTTTAATATTTTATCTTTTCAATTTCAATTGTTTTGTCCTTTAAGGGTTTAAAAGAAATCAAAGCTCCTTTTTTTGTTGATCTTTAATTAAATTTTTAATTTTTTTTAAATGTTGTCCTACAACTTGTAAGCAAACATTTATGTAATTACTCTGTTTGATGGATATACTTTTTCCTATATCATTATTATCTTTTAAAGTATAGTAGGTGTTCATAACGACTTCTCACACTCCATTTAAGTTTAGTTTTACGGCTTCAGTGGTTGAAGGGTACAAAATAGTGATGTTTTTATCATCCAGAGTTTCCCACTTATGTTGAAAATTTTCAATTACATTTAATTGATCCATTGTAGGTGGAGCATAGAAAGTTAGAAACCACTGAACAAAAGGAATTACTCTTTTTTCCTTGTTTATAAAAAGGTAAAACATTTCTTTATATCTATTAATAGCTTCTTGGTTCATAATTTTAAAATATCAATTCATAAATTCTTCATATTTAGGAAGATAAAATTCTTTATTTATTTCTTTTTTACTTACTATAAATTTGTTTGGTTTTAAATCCATAAAATTTATAGTTAAAATTCGATTTTGGATACAGTTGAATCTTGATCTTCCTATAAGAAAGATTCATTATTTTGCCTATAGATTCCATGTGGAATCTAGTTACTTGAAATGTGGATTCCCTTAATTATGGGATCTTTTCCTCTTTTCTATCAGGGATGGAAGAACTGGACCTCCTATCAGGAGTATTATAAACTGACAAAGTGCTTGATTTACTAGAGATTTTTAATCTTGGAAGATTTTCTTTGGCAAATCTTATTAATACATCACCCGGAGATGATTGGGCGATCTGTGTTACTTCTTGATTTATTTTTGGTTTCTTGGGAACAATAGCTTCAAATTGCCATGTTTTTGAAAATTGAATTTCTGACCATTTAATGGTTTTAGGAATTTCAATTTTATTTTTTATCATATTAGTTTCAATTAGAGTGGTTTGACCTTTAAGATTATGAAGCTTAGCTTCTGGTGATAGAGTATTCATTACTCTATAATAGACTTTATAGGTAAAGATCATTATATCCGTTCCTTCTTTAAATTTATAACCATAAGTTTTATATTGCATGTTAAAACATCTAATATATTCTTATCAGTTAAAGATACTAATAAATTTGGAAAACAGTTAAGTAAACTGCACCAGTGCTTAAACTAGATTGCATAACTCCCATTATGGATTGATCGAAGTCTAAACATCTAGCATCTCTTAAAGCTAGCATAAAAGAGACATTTAATTCTTGAAGAGTTAATGGTTTTAAAGCCATTTGGACTAATCCTATATGTAAAATTTATAATTTTCTTGTACTTTTAAGACTTCTCTTTCTGTTAAGAGTTGTAGAGTATCCCTATGTTGATCAAAGGTAATAGTTCTTTCTAATGTTTTAATTGTTATACTTGATTTAAAATCAAACGTTCCAATATTATATATTTTCTTAGTTGGATACTCGGGTGTATCCTAGTTTTGTAATTTATTTTCAATATCTGAAAATTCAACTTCTTCAAGATTCTTTACATAATCTTTTTTATGTTTATTCCCAAATTTAAATAGTCTTAATGCCATTTTGCTTTTCAAAAAGTTTCTGTTGACTTATATGTGTTACTGTTACCCTTAGGTTGTTACCGTAATTTGTCTTTTAATTTTGTTTCAGTAATGTTACAGTGACTTTTTGCTGCAGTAATTTTGTTATAGTGTTCTTATTTTTTCCTACTCTTGCTGTTAACGATTTACGGGGAACATAAATGGCCTCACTCCTATCTTTCACTCCTATCTCTCGGACACGGCCAAAATCCCACACGCGACTTAGGTGGAGAACCATAGGAATAAGAAAATCATTCTAACAAAATTGTTGTAATAAATCAAAAATAACATTAATATCACAAAATTACAATTACAATTATATAAGCAACATAAGTTAGTAATAGATCATCATATAAATCAACAAAATAACTTTAATATATATATATATATATATATATATATATATATATATATATATATATATATATATATATATATATATATATATACTCATTATGTTTACATATTAGATCCTAGGAAGCATGGATATGGATACGGACACGACAAGACGATAAAATCTTAAAAAGTAGGATATGGATACCGCCAGAATACGTCTGTATAGGATGAGAGATAAAATACATCCAAACTAAAACAATTTTGCACATCTATGAGTCATGATTGTTATTTTTCGGATTTTGGACTTCTTTGGTTGTTGAGGAAACAGTGGAAAAGAGATTTGTGTTTTGTTGACCTGATCTCTTGAAAGGAATATTTTTACTTTTTTGAAGCTAGTTATATATCACTGATGACTGATCAAAGCGAATAGTTTTGCTTCAAATGGTTTATCAAAGTGTATTATTTTTTGTAGCATCATTGCCTGTTGTGATCATTTGGTTGGTCGTGCCACCGTGGTTGAAGTAGGGAAGGAAAATAATTTGCTTATTTGGTTTTGAGTAACAGATCAAAGGCAAAGAGTTGCAAATAACTTACCAATACGATATTTGGGGCATTGATGACCCGAAGAAGATATTATTGAGTGGTTATGAATGGCATCAAGTTTTCTGATCTATTAGTTTTTCCTTCTACTTAGTTAGGTTGCTGAAAAAGAAAGAGAGAAAGTGAGAGAAAACTTTATATCTTATGTTTTCTTAGTTAGAAGCATATGGTTTATGTTCTGATATGGATTTATATCTTATGTCCACGTCAAAGGAATACTTTGTTGATGGTTTTGAAACAAAGCTACAATGACAATGATTTTATGCTAAATTTCTTGTTTCCCTTTGCTTAACTACAGCAACGGTGATTTAACTTCTGCTTTCATATGCTTTATGTTTCCTCGGTATACCAAAAGAATAATGTCATTTATTGTATTTGGGGTGCTATTAGATGTTAACTTTTTCTGGACTCTGATTCTATAGACAACTGTTAATTTTTGTGGAGTTTTATTGCTGGTATTGTCGTCAAGCGTGACTGTTTTTGCACTTTTTTTAATGTGGACAGGCGTGGATTCTAAGTTCTCTAGTAATCTTTTATTGGTAGCAGTCTCTGTTTGATTATTACTTGATTTGCAATAGAGAAATTTCTTATCTCTCTTTGATTGCACAACACTTAATGTTAGCCTATCCAATTTGAATTGTGTGCCTGCTTAGATTATTTAGTTTTTTCGTTTGGGCCCATGAATGTATTTTCGTATTTGTTTACTTCTTTAGAGATTACTTTTACCATTTTGTGTTAGTAATACCCCAACTTGTCTGTTCAAATTATCATGAGCTGGTACATGGTAGTTTGTCAGTATTAGGGGTCCAAGAAAGGATATTTCTGAAGTACCCGCTGATAAAAAGTTAATAGGTGCTGGGAGGAGCTTTTGAGTGTTTTGATGCTTAAATTAGTTTATTTGAACTTGGAATGCTGTCATGAAACCCACCTTGATTTGAGCTCAGTGTGTTCTAGCTTTCATCATTCAGGGCCTGACCTTGTTTCTGTGCTAAATGTAGCTTATTCCTCATCAGACTTGCTTAGTTCAGTTCACTAATGCAAATTAGCAACCATTGCCCTCTTTAGAAGAGATATAGATTTTTTCACCTTTTTGTCTTCATGTGGTCGTGTGGGCATCTCTGCTTGCATGCACACAGATAAACACATTTCTTTATTACTTCTACACAATTACTGATTTACCCTGTCTCTTTGTTCCGCACCCTGTTCACAGCTCGAGTCAGCTGAAACGTCTTCGATTTGCATGTTGCCATAATATATCAAGTGAAGGTTTGATTGAAGCAGTTAAAAAACTGCCGTTACTGGAGGAGCTTCATCTCTACTACACCTCAATTACCAAAGAAGCTATTGAAGCTGTGGGACAAAGTTGCCCTCGTCTGAAGTCATTCAAATTGAACAAGGCAGGGTGCACACGCTTTCACATATCTGGCGATAAGGACGCACTAGCTATTGCAGAAAACATGCCTGAATTACGCCACCTTCAGCTCTTTGGAAATAAGATGACAAATGATGGCCTGCAGGCCATTCTTGATGGTTGTCCTCAACTGGAATCCCTTGATCTGCGATTATGTTTCAACGTTAATCTTGCAGGGAGTTTAGGAAGAAGATGTTCTGAGCAGATTAAAGATCTGAGGCATCCTGATGACTCTACTGAGGACTATGGATTTTATGCTGAAATTAGTGAATGTGAATCGTGTGATGAGTATCCATCTGGGTTTTCTGACATTGACAATTTGTCTGATTACGATGAGTATAATGATTTTTCTGGTGGCAGCATCGACTTTTCTGACAATGAGGGGATCTTTTGATATTAATAGTTTGTTGGGTTTGAAATCTATTGACGGTGAGACAACCCAGAATTCACAGCTTATTTGCAAGCAGTGCAATGCTATCGGGAAATAATTTAAGGATATAATTTGGGGACTTAATGATTGTGGTTATTAGATTGTCAGTGGGTTCCAACATTAACGTATTATTGAGTTCAACACTATCAATCCACGTGTCATAATACACTAAGTTCCTAAATTTTGTCCGTAAATTATGTTCTAATAGCATTAGTGTTGCAAGTATTATGTGCTTATGTCTGTTTTGTGCTTTTCGTATGTCCACCTTTTCTATCAAAACAAAAAGAAATAGTTTTCTTCCAACTCCATAACTTAGAATATCTCAGCTTCTGGATTTGTGGTTGATCTTGGAATATGCGTATATTTTTTCCTTATTTTCGGTGTTTGATGCGTGTGCACGTCTATGCATGCATGTGACAAGTTTGTGGGGAAGAGGAAGAAAGCACCATGACCATTCTGTTGAAAAATATGGATGATGATTTGTTTTGGTGTTTGTAGGTTGAGACTGGTTGCTGTCTGCAAGAGCATAATGGGCATAATATGTTGTTTTCCGGAAGTGGATATAGCTGAAATGGCGTTGTCAATGCTGTTGATGGAACTTGCGTTTTTTACTTCTCTGCTCCCCCCACGCCCCCTCGCTCTACTGAGGGCCAACTCTGAATTAAAGTTGATCTTCAAATATTTTTTGTTGATGATATTTATTCGGCCTTGCTGTTCATTTATCTGGCTATTTTGGGTAACTCTGTTATACGTCTATTTTCTTTACATTCCGAACAAAGTTTCAAGGGGTGGATTGGATTTGTTTTCCCATTGAATTTACACTGGTGGACTTGAAATGTTGGATAAGGATTCTTTTTGTTTTTTGGGTCTTCATTCTGAAATTTCAGAATAGTAACAGTAAATACGTGAAGTAAAGCCAACTAAACAAAGACACCTCCTTGCCTAGCTTCCTTCTCAAATCCCCAAGCAAATTGGATGGATCTGCAACCCAGTTTGGGGGGATGTTTCCTCTATTCATCTGCTTTGCTATTAGATCGGCCAATCGACTCCCAGACTGTCTGGTAACTTGACAGATTATGTTTGGAATTTGCTGAGCATATCTCCAAATGTCCATCCTAATCGGCTCAATCTCTCACATTGAAACTTTTGATCCCTTGTTTAAGGTTTCAATCAGATTGCTAGAGTCGGATTCCATAATCACCTGCTGATTCTTTTGCTCCAGTGCTGAAGAACATGCTCTTCTTACTGCATGAGCCTCTGCAACCAAAGGGGAGGCTGCATAGAAGGTGCCACTTGCCCCTGTTGGATAAGGATGGAAACTATCAAATTTGGCTATTCCATTCACTAACATGACTTTAGATGGTGGCTACATTTCTAACAGCATGATGCAAAAAACAGCCTTAAATCATTGTTAATCCGAACAATAAGTGGCATAAGTGCAGATCTTCGTATGGGTTGCCGATTGCATTCGTCATCCTAAATGATGCCACTTCCGAACAGACCTCTCTCTATCCTTGTCGGAATGCAAGGTCGATAGGTGGAGTACCTATCGCATTGAGCTATCATGTGTCTAGCCTCGACATTGGATTCTGAGATCACTCGGAAGATCAAGGTGGAGTACCTGCTGTACTTGAGCATTAACAACCCGGAACCAATGGCGACTTTCTTTGATGTTTCAGGAAAATCACTCTAGTCAAGCACTTACGCATAGGAGGACTCTTGGAGTCTTAAAAGGATGCCCAAAAGGTCAGGCACAAGGCCCCGAGGTATTGAATCTCACCCGATCAAAAAATCTACAGGAAGTCGTTCTAGGACCATACTTTGTGTGTCCTTGAGGAAAAGATCCAACCTCTTTTCTATGAAATTCATGAAGTCATATGCAGCAACCACATTGAAAGTAGATCCTTAGCGCGTCGGGTCATGTCCTAGGGGTATTGGTGACCCTTCATGCAAAAAGATGCCCGACACTATGTACAAAAATGTGCAAAATACCAAAAGTTTGCCTCCATCATTTGACAGTTAGTCAGGGACCTCAACCCTCTTCTTGTAATGGGGATTAGACATAGTCAATCCCTTGCCAAAGGTGCCGACTAACAAAAGATTCATGCTGGTAGGGACTGACTATTTCACCAAGTGAGTAGAAGTTTGTCGTTCTGGGAGGTAGAGAAACAAAGTGGACCTTTCTTCACGATTATACACGTGGCGCGCACGACACTACCAAAAGGGGGGTGAATAGGTTTTTCAATTTTAAGCTTAATCGATTACAAATTAAAGCCTAGTTCTACCACATCTACCTCATCTCATAAATATTTAGCAATTAATAATGAAAACCGCTTTTAATCACCACGACCTTATGAACCCATCGAGATTGATGTTAATTTTAGCAATTAAATCCACAAACACTCAATCTCACACGGGGAACCCAAATCCCAAAACCCACACCCAACTACGCAACTATGGATGATTCATATGTCAATCAATCATATAAATACATATGTAAAAACAATAAATGACACAAGTGATTTTTTGACTCAGAAAGCCTCATCAAAAAAATCGCGGGGGACCTCTACCTATTCACCAAAGCCTAATCCATTACCCCAAATTCAACATACAAGTATTCGAGTCTTATATCTTAATCAATACCATAGTTAGATATTCATTTCCTTTAATACGCCTCTCCACTGGAACTCTGTCTCTGACGTTAAGTGTAGCTTCACTTGGATTCACCTCTACGAGGATCCTTTAGCCTCAAGCAATCATGAGTACACCAATAATCCTTGAAATGCACACACCAATGGGTTTGGTTCAAACCATTCAAGATCTTCAATACCAAATTGTGAGGTTGGGTAAAGTCTTTAGAGGGTAGCCTTGGGTTCTTAGGGATCTAGATTGTGGTGGAACCTCTTTAGATTTACAGATGGATTTCCCTCTTTAAAAGGCTTAGCCTAGACGTAGGATATGCTTTCCCTATTTATATGTTTGGAATAAATGTAGTGTTGGTCAATAAGAAAACTCAAATTCACGAACGACCACTCGATCGGTGGGAGGGCGATCATAGGGCGGTGGTCTTGGGATTGGAAATCACATTTCGAACTGACCTAAGAGTTTCAGATCACTCGAGTGTCTCTGAAGGGCAATCTCTGATCTCCTCCATTTTCTTTTTCCCTTTTCTTCCATAAGTCATAAAGAGACAGTTCTAACGAAGACTAGCGAGCATAGGGACCACTCTACCCTACTATTTTTTAAAGCCAAAAGCTAAGCAAAAAACTTGTCTTATTAAGTACTAAATGGTGTTGCTCAAGAAGTGTTCGATAATGGCTCAAATTATGTTTTAAAAAATATAAAATAATTCTAAAAAATCTTTTTGTTTAGAAACACCTAGGAGCCATACACATTAGTTTTGATTCTATTTAACCCTAATACTCCTAAGTTAACTACCAATGGATCATCTTAGGTATGTAAGTCATTACCTTTATTCTAAACTTTAAGGTGCATTTAGAGTGTGAATGATATAGCTTTAACACTTGATCTCCTCCCTTTAATGACACTTTCGGATCTTTAATCTTTATAGCATCATGACTATGAAATTGGTTGAGATTTATAATTGAATCCACAAAATTAGTCAATTACAATATGTGATCTAATAATCTCCCCCATTTGACAATCTTATGACAAAATTCACAAGAAATTAAGATTACAACCCACAAACCATTAAACAAAACGAATTGTAAATCTAATCTCAATACTCATGTATACGTCCTAAATCTCTAAGTACAAGATCTACTTCTTTAGATGTAGCTTGAAGATCATAGTCCTGCACGTCCCCACTCAAATCAAAATCTTGTGAAAAACATCATATGTTAGAAATATATAACATAATCACAGGTTTGTAAAGCACCAAGTTAAGCATATGACATATTCATATATACATAATGCAAGTACAAATATGTAACACATTATGAACTATTTTTGCCCGATATGCTTGAGAACCTATTCATATAGCAATATCAAACGCATCAAGTTCCCCTCCATAGTTGGTGTTCACAAATAAAATTACAAGTGTAAAATAAACAAAGCAAAATAGGTGATTTCTTGCCAAGTTTGTAAATATATTCCCTCTGAATATTTGAACAAACTCCCCTTTACTATGTTCACATGCAACTTACCTAGGTTAGCTAGTAAAGAGTAAATCTCCTCAATTTCTCTTATATGTACCTAAAATACTCTTCTCCTTTTTGTCACAAATGCCAACCTAATGAAGACCCATGTGAACATAATATCCCTAGTGGAACAAACAAGCTGACGCCTCAACCAAGCTGGTTCTTAACGAAATCAAAAAAAGGTTGGAAAAGGCCAAAGGGAAATGGATTGATGAGTTACTCAACATCTTATAGGCCTATAGGACGACACCCAGGGTGCCAACAGAAGAGACTCTGTATGCATTAGCTTTTGGAATGGAGGCCGTAATTTCACTCGAGATCGACCTCTCGACCATTAGGACTAAGCCTATCGAGGCGGGTGAAAACGAGGCAGGATCATCTGGGAATTGGACTTAGCACCTAGGTTGGGGACTCAGTACTAAGGAAGGTTGTAGGAAATACTCAAGACCTAGCCGATGGTAAACTCGGCTCAATTTGGGAGGGTCCTTATAAGATCATCTCGATGGGGAGATTTGGATCGTATAAGATAAAAGGACAGCCCATCCCTAGGGCATGGAATGTATTAAGTTTGAAGAAATTTTACCACTAAATTGAATGTATTGGCCTTTTTGGTTAACAAATTCTTGTACATAAGCCATAAGCTTAGTCGTTAGGGGCCATGTCCTGGATGAGCATCGGCTACCCAAACAAGGGGCACGACTTGGGCGAGATAAAACTTCTAGTGAAGCGATGCACCCAAATCTACCAAGGTAAGAACGTCTTCCTCGACTGAGTGTTACTCACATAGGGAGCATGGCCTGGGGTGGGGTAAGACTTCGTTAGCGAAGCATCGTGCCCAAATAAACCAAGGCAAAAAAGCCTTCCACGAGTATGTGCCACTTGCACCTGAATAGAGGGCACAACCCCGAACGAGATATGACTTTATCAACGAAACACTGCACCCAAAGGTCCTAAGGCAAAAACACCTTCCTTGGGTGTGTGTCACTCTCACCCCGAATAGGGGGCATGACCTTGAGTGGGATAAGATTTCGTCAGCGAAGCACTGTGCCCAAAGGTACCAAGGCAAAGATGCCCTTCTCGAGTGAACCTCACCAAATCTTGAGCATCAAAATTGACCAAAAAGGAAAACACTTAAGTAAAACACAATGTAATGAAAAAAAAAAGGAATTTTCATTCATATGGAGGGTCTTTGCGTCCCCTGGAGCAAAAAATATTCTAAATCTAGCCATCACTGCCACTACCCTGGACATTTTCTCCCCCGTCATTTGGTTCCTCACCTAGCAAATCCCTGATGTCCACTGATAGATCTTCAGGTTGACTGTCTTGAGTAGATGATTAAGTGGAAGGAAGGTCTTGATAGTTCTCCCTCTATAGGGGAGGGGAAGTTGCAATAGAGAAGGCTTATCCCTGAGTCTGACTAGATTCGCCTCAAGAGGACCTTCCTGAAAAGGTGCCCAGTATTAGTTCCATTGGCTGCAAAAGAAGTGGACCCAACCATATGCTCCTGAAAGAGTGCCAAATCTTATGGTACCTCAGCGACACGAAGGGCGGCGTTCCAGCTGTCCTGAATGATTTCTTTTTCAGCTCCCCAAAGACCGAGAGAATCTCTTTTTTACACTAGGCAACCACTTCCTCCCGCTTGGATGCCTCTTCCAGGGAATCCCTCAACTTCCTGAACTCTTTACTCAACGATGCACAGTTATTCTTGGCCTCAAATAGTTTGGCCTTAGTGGCAAACACCTTTGGCTTAGCCTTATTCACTCAACGCTCTACCTAAGCCTCGACAACCTTACTTTTCTCCAACGTCATTGATATTTCATTCATTTGATTTATCATCTACTTAATCTGGGAAACCTGGTCACGAAAAACCTTATCTTTCAATAGGACATCTTTTTGGAGATCACCAATCTTGATCTAGGCCTTCTTGCTCGAGAGTTGGTATGCCTGTTGACATCTGTTGGGAGATCTGTGCCAAAGGAAGAAGAGTTAGAATCAAGGCAAATAGATGGAAAGAGGAAGGGTATGGGCTCAAATATTCACCACCAAGGTGTTCTGGATCACCCCTAGCAAAAGTCCATTGTTGGAAGGGTATTGGAGTTGCGACATGTTGGCATCAAAGTGGAGGACGCTGCTCATGGCATAAGCCACATCAAGGGACTAAGTGATAGAGTCAGAGCTCAGCATGACTTTATTCTTTCTGGTGGTGGCTTAGGGATGCCATTCCACAGTTTACCCTAAGGTCAAAACTAGTTGGGGAGGCTTTCCGAGAAGGCATGATGGTCGGGGCTTGGGGTTACTACCTATGCCCCAAGTTGTGGCACATTTTAACCCTTTTTTCATTTTCGAACGCATCCTCAATGGTCTCGCGTGGTGCCCCTAAGAGCAATTCATTCAGTTTGTGAAGGCACAAGAGGATATGAATCTTGTTAACGAATAACAGCTAGAGTGGGCCTAGACATCCCTCCTTGCCCTAAGTGTTTAGAAACGCCTCCATTCTGTCGAGTATGATTCTTGGGTGCTTGGACATGGTTTAGATGAGGGCATCAAACTCGTAGACATTAAGTAGAATGTTGAAGTCATGCCAAGTGTTTTTGAGGTTTGAGACCTTGGTTTCAAGTTTAAGGTCAACAAACTTGGTAGAACACTCAAAGCGTTCAGTGGCTCAATCGGGATCTTCTTCTGAGTTTAGCTCAGTGCCCTCCTTTCTTTCAAACTGCCAAGCTAGAGGATTATAGCCCAAAGGGACCTGAGAAATTTGTTGTACCCGAACGTGTACTTCAACAAAACATGGGATGTTCGACCTAAATCGTCAGAGTTAAGGTATCCCTACACTTTTAGTAAGTTTTCAAAGGCGACTTCAATTTAGAGAGTTTGCACAGTCTCCTCCTTAGACACCTCCGCAATAAGAAAAATATAAATCGATTAGCAAAAGAGAAGTAAAAGGGTGCACTCAAAGGACAACCAAGGAGAAAGGTAGGCTAAATTACCTGTGTCCCTCCAAACTTTGGGACAAAATAAGTTGAGGTACTCAAGTCTTGTGTCTCTCTCCCATTGGCTGCCTAGTATTAGGATGTCTTGAGTATATCCTTTTTTGGAGTTGGGAAAATGGGTGACTATATACATTGAGGGGTCTGGGCCTTGAGATAGCATTTTTTGGATGGCATCCACACCAACTCATATCAAAAAAATGATATCGTCCAACCTGAGGTTCACTCAAAGTAGGGAGTTCGAGGCCACCCCCTTTCCCCCAATGATGATTCTGAAGATGTTCAGGCAATATTGTCTAGGGAAGAATCGAAAATGCATAAGGAATTGGAGGAGCAGAGGATGGAGGGGGAATCTAATCCCACACTCCATTATGGCCTTGTTATAGAAGGGCATTAGCTTGAGAGACCAATTGGTGCCACTATGAACACTGGATTTGAAGATAGGGGGCTAGACATCATAGGGGATTTGATACTTAGCCCTAAAGTTGGTTGTAAGTTGCTCATTTCATATAGAGGTTTTCCTAGGCCTAGACTTGTTGCTAGGTCTTGTTACTGCCCTAGGTCTCTCGATTCTATGGATTCTGGCCATGAGATTATCAAAGGGAAGAAAATGAAAAAAGAGAGCAACAAGGAGGGGACTTATAGAAGATGGCACTCAACGTTCTTATTTGCCTTCAGAAAATATTTGAGCTCTCTCCGACGCTTGGATGCTCAAGGCTTCAATGTCCCTTCAAATGGGAGACTCCTCCTATTTATACAATGGTCATCATAATTGTGGTTACTGAAGAGATAGGCATCGAATACGACATTCAAATTCTAGTTGACAAAACGTCATAATGGTTCCCAAGAAGCCGGCATGTGAAGGAAGCCTTCAATCTCCGCTTGACATGTGGCCCACGTCGTATGAAAACAGAAGCCTGGGGGCAATTGACAAGATATGATTAGAGACACAAATGGGAAAAAGACATATGGAGGAAAAAGATGCGAGTGCCGAGTGCTGATGGGTTCTTGCCTTGGGAAGAATATATTGCTTCATTGAAGCATTCAATGCTTAGCCCTGAGCATTGATGATACGCTATAGCTGGACCCACTAGCATCATCAAATTCGATTGGAAAGACAAGGGACAGGAGACATCCTTGTGATTGTCAGCAGCATGCAGTTCTAACACAAGAAGCATGCACAAGAACTCAAGAGATCAGACAAGACAGTCTCATCCTTTGGCAATGGGAACAATCATGTGATGCCTCGATAGGAGAGTCCATTCAATGCTCAATCTCGAGGACCTTCAGAAAAGACAACAGAACATGCTAACCAATCAAGAGTGTTCGATGGGGGACACGCCATCAATGCTCGGTCCTGAGCATTAATGGACAGTAAAAGCTTGGCTTTGGGTCCCCAAAGGGCTGTAAATATGTGGCTCGAGAGTTGTTTACCCGCAGTCAAGAGGGGTCAACCTCCTATTGTCCCCATGTATGACTGACTCAAGGGAATTTCCATCTGACATGTTGTTAGGATGCCCAACTCACCTAATCGTCTCGTTTTTTGCGCAAGCCAAATACCCTTGAGTATAAATAACCAGGGGCGGAGCCAAAGTCCATTTCTAGTGGGGGGCAATCATCAAGTTGAGGAGAACAATTGAAGAACAATCATCAAAATTTGTTATGTCTTGCAAATATGAGTCTTTTGTCATTTACACTATTTATAAAGTAATTCTTCATTGTAATTTTTTTATTTGCTACTTTAAAACTTTTTCACGCATAAATTACATGTAAAAAGATAGAATCTAATTAAGAAAAGTTATATTAAAATTATTTTATAGAAAGTACTAGTATTAGAATAATATCCATAGAAAATGTTATTCTAACAAATCATTCTGTAAACAAACTATAAATATACATGTCTACTATCAAATTGAGTGTTTTGAATCAAAGTTCGATTTGAAAACTCCATTTTGAATTTAATATGATTATCCATCAAGTTTTGTCTCTACAATACATATCCATATCCATTAAATATTAAATATTTGATCGAAAACTAAATCTTATATATACACGTGTACATGTGTTTTGTGAATCGTTTATGATCACAATTTGGTAAAATTTTGGTATATCCAAATCTAAATTCTTGAAATATAATAGAATATTCAAATTTGGATAATCAATTAAACACATCATCCATATCTAGAAATCAAATTTAGAGGAGAATGAGTTTGGTAACTTATGTCTCACGAACTTAAAAAAAAAAATTCAGTGGGCCAAGTATTGAAAAATTTGAATTTTTTTGTATTTTTAAAGTAGTCCCAAAAAATTTCAAAATCTTAATGGAGGCAATTACACCCACCCTCCCTCCGCCTTGTAAATAACCCTCAAATGTGATATCAAAGGTATGCAACCCTAATCAATACTTGAACCTTTTCATCTTTCCTCTCAAAGACTGACTTAAGCGTTAGAGAGGAAACACCGGATACACATCCAGTTCCCTTCTAACTTTCTACGTGGTTGCAGATCTATCACTGATTCTCTTTCTCCAACAACTCTCTCACTGGATTCACCTTCGGTATTGTCATCCTCTTCTATTTCCGGAATTCGCCGGTGCAAGGTCCCTACTAGTATATGAATTTGATAGTCGTCCAATCATGAATGGTGTTGAAGCACTAGTTCAGTGAGATTGACTTTCTTTGGAATTTTAGAAGCTGATAATCACATAAGACTTCACCACTCATCACCCGCTTCACCAAGTGATGCAAGATTGACTAATCACATAAGACTTTCCTACAAAAGAGTTATTATTTGGTACCATATAGAAGTTATTGCAAAATAAGTGTGATGTTACAATTCAATCTGATATCATTACTATAAAATTGAGTTGTTTGGGATTGATCTCAATTTTATTTTAGTCACAACTTCACTGTACTTAGTTGTAAGCTATATTATTTAGTCGTTACTTGATCCTAAATGAGTTGTAACTAATCGTTACTTCCTTGTAACTTTCAACATGATATTTTGTTCAGTAATACAAGCTTATCCTAATTTGGTAAATACATTAGATTACCTCAATGCCTAGTTTGAATATCAAGATTCTTGGTTTGAAATGGAAATTTATTCCCATTTCGTTGTTTGTTATTACTGTTTGTAATTTCTTTCTTTCAAGAATTAGGTTCTTAGAGAGTGGATATTTTGTCTCCACGTGAGATTTTTGTAATTTACATCCATGTAGAAACCAAAAAAAAAAACAAAAAAAAATATCATACATAGAATTCTAGAGAAAATAAATCACTTTCATGGAATAACATTTTTGAATCGAATCACTAAAAATCTTATCTATATTGATGAAATTTCATCCCTTGTATTTCATTTCTGTCATCTATCTAAATTGGACCGACTAATATTTTTTTCCCCTTTTGTGCACCAACATATCTACATAATAAAGTAGAGTAAGTTTTGAATTTATTATAACGAATAACCAATTATTACAATATATAAGGGTGTGTTTGTTAACCTAAATTCAACACTTAAAATAAATGTATTCGGTACTTAATAATTAAGCTCGTTTGATAACTAAAATTTCAATATCGTAATATATTAAGTACTCCTTAAAAATGGGCTACAATATTAAGTAGGAAATCCCTTCATTTTGAAAGCTAAAAGCGCACAGCAAAATCATTTTTAATAATATTTATAATATGACTATCCCGAAAGATTTCACAATCCTATTAAAATTGTAATTTGTCTTCTCCCCAAAATCCCTAACCTATCTACCCTTCTTACCGTCTTGATCGTCTTCTTCAGCGAGTGATACAGGTAAGTTTTCTTCCCTTGTCTTCTATAACACCCATATACATACATAATTACATATACACACAATTACACACACACACACACACAGAGTTACATGCACATAGTTACAAACACACGCACTACTACACACATAAACACACTCTGTGCACACGTAACCACACACGCACTCTATGCACACACACACAAACACAGACACATAGACAAATATTTTTTTCAATTGTTCTTAATGAAATTTATTTTATTTTATTTTTGAATTATTTGTTAGTTATTGTTCACTTATTATGTTATTCAATTTGTTATTATTCTATTAGATAAAAGCATATTTTATAAATATTTTTAAAGTAAAGACTGATAAGGTAAAATTGAAAATTAATTTATTTTCAGACGTCTACTCTGTATAGTTATCAAACATTTTGGTTCAATTCAGTATATAAATTTCAGTAGGTACCAAACAATCTACGAATTCAACATTCAGCTTTCAGACTTCAACTTTTAGTTTTTAGGCTCCAACTTTCAGTTTTATCAAACACCACTTAACATTACATCTATACTAGGAGTATAGAAAAAAAAAATCCCAAAAATGGTGGAAAATAGCTTGAAAGAAGTATATAATATAACCCTAAAAAGGAAAACAGGAGCAATTAATTTTTACCTTTTGGGGAGATTTCAACACTTGACTTTTTGGTTGTGAGAATCTTAAGAAAATACACGATAATTGTCAACTAAACTAAACAAAAAAAAAACTAGACCTAGTCAGTTAATTGAATATTAATTAAGATTTTTTTTGATAGAACGATATGATATTTTCATTGATTTAAGAAGAAAAAGATACATCATGCTAAATGAAAGGTGATAAAAACAAAGGACATTCCTCTCTCCATACACAAAGATTCATATATTTTGATGGGTTAAGCCCAAAATAGTCCAATTTATGTGTTAAAGTCCAACTCCAGTTGAAGAGCCCAACTTCATTTTGAATCTACCAAGCCCAAGACAGTCCAAGACCGGTTAGACTTTTTGCTTAGCACGTCATCAAGAGGAGAGCATGAGAAGCTTATCTGCACCACCGAAGGAAACGGTCCAAGCTTTGACCACGTTTCATGAAGAGCTCCCCAACCTCCTCCTTCCGTTGAGGATAAGTCATGATCTCCACCAGAATGATCTCTTAGCTGCGATAAAGTAGCCTTGAGGATAAGTCACGATCTCCACAAGAATGATCTCTTAGCTGCTATAAAGTAGCCCCAATCTGTGAGGAGACGAGAAAAAAAGGTCACGCCCCACCAACACTTACAGAGGACAGATCGACGACCGGAGACCACTTTCTTTGATTCTCCATTCTCTCAAAGCTTGTATCTCTATTCTCCATACTTCTGAATTAATAAAATACCCGGCAACTGAAGCCATTGAAGAGTGGACGTAGGTCGAATTGACCGAACCACTATAAATTGTGTCTTCTTTAATTCTTTCATTGATTTCACTGCATTTATTATCTACACTTGACAGGTGGTGTGCAAAACCATTTTTGTGCATCATCAGTTTGGCGCCGTCTGTGGAAAATCGACAAAATTCTCACTCCTGAACATTACATCCATTAACTAATGGCGATCACTACTCGATCCATGAACCAACATGAAGACAATCCTCCACGAGAGGAGGAGGTTGCTCCCCCGCCTATCAACCCTGTTCCGGATACTCTAGCCCCGAATCCCCAGCAAATATTGGAGACCATGCAGCAACTGGTTGCTCAAAACCAACAGTTACTGCAACTCATACTTGCTGGACAAGGAGGAGCACCACACGGAGGTGCACAGCATGGAGGACACCAAGGTGGAGCACCACACGGAGGTGCACAACGTGGAGCACCACACGGAGATGCACAACATGGAGGGCCCCACGGAGGTGCACAACATAGAGCACCCCAGGGAGCTCCACGTCCTGGACATCAAGGAGCACCACGCCCTGTTGCTCCACGCCCGGGCGCCCCATTGGGCACCCCACTTCGGGAAGCCCAACATGAGGGAGCTCCACCTCCCCCTCCCCTTGCTTCCCAGGGAGAGGACCCTTATCTCCAGGAGGATGAGGGTGAAAACCAAAGCATGGAAGCCACTTCCATGATCATTCCAGAGGAGCCCCCAATCATTGGGACGAAAAGATAAAGGAGGTACAGAATCAACTCGGTGATGTCTTCAACGCCATGAAGGCACAGGGACCCGAGACTGTTGACCACCTGGTAAGGCGTACTGATACGCCTTTCAAACCTGATGTAGCAAACTACCCCCTCCCTCAGAAGTTCAAAATGTCATCTGTGGAGACCTTTGATGGAACAAAGGATCCACTGGACCACCTCGACACTTACAAGACCTTGATGCAATTGCACAACGTACCAGACGAAATCATGTGCAGGGCATTCCCAACCACGTTAAAGGGGTCTGCCCGACAGTGGTTTGCTAAGCTCTCCCCCGCCTCTATTTCCTCTTTCGCCGAGCTTAGCAGATCATTCGTCTCACACTTCATTGGAGGGCGTCGCCACCAGAAGCCAGTTACGCACCTGCTTAGTATAAAGCAGGACCGCGAGGAGAGCCTGAGGAGTTACCTCACTCGTTTTAACGAGGAGGTACTCCAAGTTGATGAACCCGACGACAAGGTGACGATGACCGCCTTCTTGGGTGGCCTCCGTTCATCAAGCTTCCTTTTCTCAGTTCTGAAGCGTCCACCGAAGAGCATGCCAGAGCTGCTAGCCAAGGCCCAAAAGTACATAAACGCAGAAGACATCACAAGGGCCAGGCGGGGTGAGTCTTCCAGAGCAGGGGATAAAAGGAAGGAAAGGGAGAGGGACGATAAGAAGGGGACCAGCAACAAACATGGCAGGACAGAGAAAGTCCCTGTCAAGGACCGGCTAGGTCCTGCTCCTCAGAGGAACCGTCAACCCTTCACTCCCCTCAATGCTTCCGTGGAACACATCCTATTCCAGATCCAGGATGACCCCGCGATAAAGTGGCCTGGAAAAATGAAGTCTCCTCCAAATCGCAGAAATCCTAACAAGTATTGCCGCTTCCATCGTGACCACGGGCATGACACCGACGATTGCTACGACCTCAAGAGGCAAATTGAGGGGCTCATCCAGCGTGGTCACTTACGCCAGTACGTTGCTGGAAGGGAACGAGCACCACAACCTCACAACCAGGAAGATCAGCAGCCAGTGGGGGAAATACACACCATCTCAGGGGGACTAGCAGGTGGGGGAGAATCACTTTCCGCGATGAAGGCCCATGCCAGGAAGGCAAGACATGTCTACGAGATGCGCCCATCTAAGGTGCCGAAGCAGGAAGGCGACGTGGTCATATCTTTTTCAGACAAGGACCTGGAGGAAATCCAACACCCCCATGACGACCCCTTGGTGCTCACCATGACGGTGGCCAATTTTCATGTGCACAGGATCCTGGTGGATAGTGGCAGCTCTGCGGATATCCTGTTTGCAGAGGCCTATGACAAGCTCAACCTGGGCAGGGAGAGGCTACAGCCAATCAGGTCACCCCTCATTGGATTCTCAGGGGAAAAAGTGTATCCCCTTGGATCCATCACACTTCCCGTCACCGCCGGAGTAACACCCCGAAGCTCCACAGTCATGGTCAACTTCCTGGTAATAGAGTGCCCGTCAGCCTACAACATCATATTAGGGCGGCCAGCTCTTAACACATTGAGAGCTGTGCCCTCTACCTACCATCTCGTTCTCCGCTTTCCAACCTCAAATGGTGTCGGAGAGGTCAAAGGGGACCAAATAACAGCCAGAGAGTGCTATGTATCCTCTATGAAGGCTAGGAAGCCCCAAGAAGCATTACAGGTTGAGGTCCTTGACCCAAGGGATGACTCCGCAACAGAAAGAGGAGAACCAGTCGAGGAACTCATCCCTGTGGTTTTAGAAAAGGAGCACCCAGACAGAAGAATTTACATTGGCTCTTCCCTTTCTGAAGAGCTGGCTCCCCTGTTGATTGATTTTTTGAAGCGTAATATGGACATCTTTGCTTGGTCGCATGAGGACCTTGAGGGCATCGACCCGGAAGTAGCTACCCACCGCCTCAATGTCGATCCACTGTACAAGCCTGTTCGCCAAAAGTTAAGGGGAACCTCCACTGAAAGGGCCCAAGCCATGGACAAGGAGGTTAGAAAGCTGATTGATAACGGGGCAGTCAGGGAAGTGGCGTATCCGGAGTGGCTCTCCAACGTAGTAATGGTTACTAAGGCTAATGGGAAGTGGCGCCTCTGTGTCGACTTCACAGAACTAAACAAGGCATGCCCAAAAGATAGTTATCCACTGCCGCGGATTGACCTCCTCATCGACGCCACCGCTGGACATGAGTTGCTCACTTTCCTGGATGCATACTCGGGGTACAACCAGATTAGCATGCATCCCCAGACCAAGAGAAGACATCATTCATCACGCCAAAGGGGACATACTGCTACAGGGTCATGCCCTTTGGGCTAAAGAACGCTGGGGCAACCTACCAACGGCTGGTGAACAAGATGTTCCAGTCTCAGATCGGGCAAACAATGGAGGTGTACGTGGATGACATGCTGGTAAAGAGCCTTGCAGCAGTAGACCACATCGATCACCTCCAAAAAACTTTCAACGTCCTGAGGTCCTATCACATGAAGCTCAACCCTGAGAAGTGCGCCTTTGGTGTGGGGTCTGGTAAATTCCTGGGCTTTATGGTCAATCAGAGGGGAATTGAGGCGAACCCTGACAAGATCAAGGCCATTCTTGACATGAAGTCACCTTCCTCAACCAAGGAGCTCCAGCGCCTCAATGGAAGAATCGCAGCATTAAATAGGTTTGTCTCCAAATCTGCAGACAAATGTCTCCCTTTTTTCAAAACTCTCCGAAAAGCCTTTGAGTGGAAACCTGAGGCAGAGGAGGCTTTTCAAAAGCTCAAAGCCTACCTAGCAGCACCTCCCCTCCTGTCACATGCTACCCCTGGAGAAACTCTCCATCTATACCTTTCTGCTTCCCCATCAGCGGTAAGCTCAGTGCTCGTTAGAAACAACAATGGAGTGCAGAAACCAGTTTATTACGTGAGCAGGGCATACCGGGGGGCAGAGGTCAGATATTCAGCACTAGAAAAACTGGCACTCGCTCTGGTCACGACAGCGAGACGGCTGCGACACTACTTCCAGGGCCATCGTATGGTGGTCATCACCGACCAACCTCTTAAAAGAATCTTGGGAAAGCCGGACGTATCTGGCAGACTTCTTAAATGGGCAGTAGAACTCGGGGAATTCGACATTCAGTACCAACCTAGGACGGCCATCAAAGCACAAGCCCTAGCAGATTTCGTAGCTGAACTCACACCAACAGAAGATGGGAACGATGAGGATCCCCAAATGCCCAACGGAGACATCAAGAAGCCTAACAAAGACCCTCAAGCAGGCGCCCAAGTCTCCTCCCCAGGAGCCCAAACAACTTTTTCTGATGACCAGGCATCCCGGGCTGCACCTCTAGCTCCTGCACCACAGGCTGCACCTCTGGATGCCCAGGCACCACAGGCTGCACCTCCGGATGCCCCAGCACCACAGGCTGCACCTCTAGCTCTGCACCACAGGCTGCACCTCTGGATGCCCAGGCATCACAGGCTGCACCTCCCCGGTCTTCCACTTCAAATTCCAAATTCTCCACTCATCTGCTTTGGAAACTCTATGTAGATGGCTCCTCGACTAGTGAAGGAGGAGGAGCGGGCTTAATCTTGATCAGCCCAGATGGCACCACTCTCAGATATGCGATGAAGCTCCACTTTTATGCTTCCAATAATGAGGCGGAATACGAAGCCCTCCTTTCTGGATTAAGATTAGCGATGGAAATGGAGGTTCAACACCTTGCCACCTACAGTGACTCTCAGCTGATAGTCAATCAAGTCAGGGGCGAGTTCGAAGCCAAAGGAGCCAAAATGCAAGAATATCTCAGCATGGCTAGAAACATGATCACAAAATTCACTACTTCCAGATAAACCACATCCCCAGAGAGGATAATATGGCTGCCGATGCACTCGCAAAGCTCGCTTCATCCATGGAAGCCTCATCAGGGGAACCAGTACTAATTGGTCACCAGTGCGAGCCGAGCAGGATGGACATGGAGGCCACAAATATTGACTGTGTATCTACTGAGTCAGACTGGATGACCCAAATCAGGGCATACCTCCAAGAGGGTGTGCAACCAGATGATCCCCTAGAGGCCAGGAAGCTAAGGATAAGGGCCTCCAAGTTTGCCATCTTGCAGGACACTCTATACAAGAGAGGCTATTCCTTGTCGTGGTTACGATGTCTTTCACCTGAAGAAGCTCACTATGCCTTGCGAGAAATCCACGAAGGAATCTGTGGGAATCACTCTGGAGGGCGTTCCCTTGCCCACAAGGCGCTCAGACAAGGCTACTTCTGGCCTACCATGATAAGGGACGCCCAGGAGTTCTCCAAAAAATGCGACAAGTGCCAACGCTTTGCGACTGTGCCGAGGCAACCACCTGAGGAGCTAACAACCATTTCAAGCCCATGGCCTTTCTCCAAGTGGGGCATCGATATCCTAGGCCCCTTGCCTCTAAGCAAAGGGCAGTGCAAGTTCGTAGTGGTGGCAGTCGACTATTTCACCAAGTGGTCAGAGGCAGAACCTTTAGCAAAAATCACAGACGCAAAGGTCAAAGATTTTATCTGAAAAAACTTGGTCTGTCGCTTCGGGATTCCCCATGCCATTGTCAGCGACAACGCCAAGCAGTTTGACAACAAGCTGCTGAACTCTTTCTGTTCTGACCTTCAAATAAAACAACCTCACTCCAGCCCGGCACATCCACAAGCAAATGGACAAGCAGAGGTCATGGTAAGAACGGTGCTACGCAATTTAAAGACAAGGCTTGAAAAAGCAAAGGGCCTTTGGGTAGAGGAGCTGCCAGGCGTACTGTGGGCTTATCAACCACGCCAAGAACCCCTACTGGGGAGACTCCTTTTTCCCTCGCCTTTGGAACCGAGGCGGTCATCCCTGTTGAGATAGGGGTACACTCCCTAAGGGTCCAGCACCACGATCCCATCACCAACGAGGAAGGACTCCGCAGCAACCTCGACTTGGTGGAGGAAGCGAGGGAGATGGCTATAGTCCGCAACGCGGAGTATAAACGGCGCATGACAAGGTACTACAATTCGAGGGTGAAGCCCCGTTCCTTCCAACCTGGGGATTTGGTCCTCAAAAAAGTGATCCTCGCTACAAAGGATGCACGCGAAGGAAAGTTAGGACCAAATTGGGAAGGGCCCTACCGCGTAACAAAAGTAGTGAGACCAGACACCTACAAAATCCAAGATTCTGAGGGAAAAGTTTTACTCCACCCATGGAATGCAGAGCACTTGAAAAGGTATTACCAATGACACCTTGAGAGCATCAAAGCAGTAGAAGTTGGGACTTGATTTGATTTTTAGGGGTGTTACCCAAGATTTCAATGTATTTTTTTTTGGGAATTATTACCCAATATCGCCTTTTATAAGCAATAAATTAATAAAATTTTCTATGCCATTTACTCCAAAAAGATTTTCTGTATTTCATTTCAAAGGAGTATCGGTACAAAAATAAGGCCAAATACCGCCTTTTCAAAAAAAAAAATCAAAAGTCCTAAACACTCTAACTGCTCTCATGGTCGTCCCCCACCTTCTCCTCATTGTCATCAACAGCATCAGATCCCCCCTCATCACTGTCGTCAGTGGGCACGAAAGGTGAGAAGTCAATATTAGGGAAAGCAGTAGAAACCTTCCCTCGGAGATCCTCAAAACCATCAATAAAAGCATCTGCAAGACCATTCTCCAAGTCTTCCTCGGCGCGGGAAACTCTCTCCCTAGCAGCCGTCAACTTTGCCTCTGCAACAGTTGCCTCTCTGAGCATGGCCCTCCCATGGGCCTCTACAAGCTCAGCCTCCCTGAGCGTGCTCCTCTCGTGGACTGCCAAAAGC
Source organism: Ilex paraguariensis (assembly GCA_963454935.2). Lineage (NCBI taxonomy): Eukaryota > Viridiplantae > Streptophyta > Magnoliopsida > Aquifoliales > Aquifoliaceae > Ilex > Ilex paraguariensis. The sequence goes on along the minus strand of CAUOFW020001026.1, from coordinate 1,888 downwards.
TCAGCCTCTAGCTTAGTGGCCCTCTCATGGGCTGCAGCAAGCTCACCATCCCTGAGCGTGCTCCTCTCGTGGACTGCCAAAAGCTCAGCCTCTAGCTTAGTGGCCCTCTCATGGGCTGCAGCAAGCTCACCATCCCTGAGCGCGTCCCTCTCGCGGGCCGCCAAAAGCTCGGACTCAAAATTAGAAGCTTTTTCATGAGCTGCCACAAGTTCACCCTCCCGGAGCACGTCCCTCTCACGGGTCACCAAAAGCTCAGAATCAAGCTCGACAATCCTCTCCTGAGCGGTAATAAGCTGCACAAGGCTAAGATCCAGCTTCAGTTTGTCTTGATTATAGGCCCTCGAAAGCAAGCAGATGGAGGAAGTCGAAACCTTAAAAAAAAAAAGACAAGAGATTAAGAAAAGTCAAAAACACAGGAAACGACTGGAGAAAAGGAAATAACAGACCCTTACCTGAGCCAGACCTTCCAAATACGTGTTGACGATATTATCAGTGCCCGAAGCGCTAAGCTCAGAAACTTCTGGCCCAAACACAAACCTCCCAAGCCTTGCCCTGATAGCTGCCGGTCTCCCCATCATAGGACCAGCCCAAATCGGCACTCGGGTAGAAGTTCCTGAACAAGGAGGAGACAAAGGAGGGGTAGCACGAGGAGAGGATAAAGGTGGAACAGATGTGCCTGGCAAGGAAGATTCTGGAGTAGCAGCTGGAGAAGTTGCCAGTTGAGAAGGAGCCACCGTGGGAGTCACATGGGGGCATCATCCCTCCTTGCCACTTTGGAAGAAGGAGGGCTCCTGCTAGAAAAGCGGGACACCACCACTCTTTTACTTGTTGCAAGAGTAGAGAAGGGTTAGATAAAAAAAAAAAAAAAAAAAAGAAGGAGAGGAAACTAGCTCACCCCTTTTCTTCGAAGAGGAGCCGCCAGATTTCTGAGATGGAGCAACAGCTCTAGTATACTTGGGCAGGAGAACTCCCAAATCTTTACAAGGGCAAGCTTTGACAGCCTCCAATTTCCACTCCTGGTCCCGGGAAAGCACAGGTATATCTGCATGGAAAAAGTGAGCACACACACATAAAAAAAAAAAAAAAAGGAAAAAGAAGAAGTGTGCAGCATACGGATTTTTAGCAGCACCCCAAAGTGTTGGCACCAAAGCTCTGTCGGCTTCTGAAGCCCATTCTCCACCAATAAAGAAGAAACAAGATTTTCAGCCACCGCAATTAGAGCGCGTTCCTGTAAGCACTGTACCACTTCGTGCGGTAAAATAGTACCATCCCCTATTTGGTGTAGGGGTTTCGCTCAAATTATATGCTGCATGAAACTCCATAGGGAAGCATCCTCGTGGTGCACCTTTCTCCATAATGCAAGAAAATCGAGCAGGACTCTCCAACCGTTGGGCGCTAGTCGCCCCGAAGTCATGAAAAGTAATGCAAAACACGACAAATGGGGAGGACATGGGAAATCTTAACCCAGCCTCAAGCATCTCCTCGTAGACAACAATATCCCTAGAAGAGTCATCGCAGCAAGCTCGTCGCCCCGTGCTCAACACCCGAGCGGCACAAACACGTCGGAAGGAACAAACTAGAATGTGTGCTCACCTTAGACCCGTCATCATCAAGTCCCACTTTGCTCTTGCGTTTCTTATTCCGGGGCCTTAAGGAGTAGTCCAAATCACCATTGGGAGAGTCTCGAGGAACTTGAATCGAGGGAGCTACAATAGGGCTTGATCACCAGAGCAGCACCCAAAGCTTCCTTACTATTTGCAATGTCTAGCCCAACACCTGAAAGCGTGCCTGACTGCTGTTGCTCGTCAAAACTAAGGATGCCCAGTAGCTTGAAGGGTGCCTGGCCCTTCAAAATTGCGCAAAGCAGAATTTTCAGCGCAAAAATCAG